>PVJC01007526.1:0-51162 GCA_004026665.1 Murina feae
CCACCCTCCACTGACATACATGCTTTTGCATCTTTGAAGTTTTTTGTTTGTGCTTTTCTCTTGTTGTGGAAAACTCTGGCCACGTCTCTTGAGTTACCCAAACTCCCTTTCATTTGCAAGGTCTGTTTTGATGTTGAAGCAGCAGAGCACACTGAGGGTCAGCTTGGCAGAAGCAGAGTGAGACTATACTGAAGAGAAGCTGTAGCTCAGCAAAAATAATGTAGGGGTCCATTGATGGGCAGCTGTCTCTCCACAAACTTGGAGATTGTCCTAGTGCTACAAGCTAAAGGGTATGCATTTTAACTAAGGGTGACATTGCTGTTGGCCTTGCCCATCACAGCCTGACTTCATGTCTTACTCTTCCCCTTGTTCTCTTGTACTCTGCAGCGGGATTCATCAAAAACAGCACTTGGTAGTTTGGGTCGGATGATTATTTGGTGTGAGAGGCTGTCCTGTCTGCCTTGTAGGATATTTACAGCATCCCTGGCCTGAAGCCTAGATGCTAGTAGCAGTTTCCCATTTGTGACAACTAGAAGTGAATACGGACATTGCTCAGTGCTGTGGGCTGGGCGAGTTAGGAGGAGAGAGGTGCTGCAGACTCGCTCTCACTGAGGACACCTCTACAGGCTCAGTGCATTTCTTCAGGTTTGTACCTTCACACATCTGTGTGCAGAATGTCCTTTCCATTAGTTTTAGCTTCAAGATTATTTCTTTGGTGAAGCTTTTCTCATCACACTGCCAGAGCTGTTATTGCCTCCTTTTTGTGCTCCCATGCTAACAATGTGCTGTTTAAATGAAAAGCCAAGATGAAAAGGAAAAAAAGAGGGGGAGCCAAGGTGAGAGGCAGCAAACACTTACGTGAGTTAAAAAAGAATTGCACTCCTGGGAAACACTGATTCAGGCAGAAACCTAAATGGGTTCACAATTATTGGACGAAGGCAAGGGATAATTGTGAGAAAGGTAAGGGGACAGAAGAAAGGAGTTTCTGTTGGTGCTAATGAGCCAAGGAGGGAATTTCTAGAGGCGCAAGTTATTCTTCAGCTACACATGGTGGTCCTAGTTCTAAAGAACTACCAAGATTTCTGCTTTCCTGTTAACTTTGTAATCAGTTCATTGGAATATACCATTGTTTGGCCCAGCCCAGAAGTTATTTTGTCCAGTTTAAACATTTCAAAGTTGGAGGAGAAAGATGTGCAAGGCACTTCCTCTGGGTGGCTGCTCTGATTCCATTTTGAAGTGGCTCCATTTATGGTATTTTCACACAACCATTGTGCTAGGTTCTAGCAATGAAGGTAAACGTTTCTTGCCTTCTGTTGCTTACAGTGTAGTTTATTATATCACAGTTACAATTGTAGTTCCCATATAAATTTCTGGAGGGCGGGACTGAGTCTTGGGTCTTACTCATTTCTGTGTTCCCTAATCCCTTACCATGCTGCTTGGCACAGAGTTGGTATTCATAAATTTTTGATGAGTAAAGGAAATAAACAGTTTGTTCTTCTCTCTGCATCGTTGCTTGCGTTGCCCTAATCCAGGTCCTCTTCGTGGTAAATGGGAGCTCTTACCCACTTCAAGCAGCTGTCCTGACTCCTTGCTCCCTTCACATCCTTCCCGCCACAGATCCAGAATGAGATGTCCAGAATGCAGACCTTACTCCTTTGCTAACAGCCATCAGTGCTTCTTGCTGCGTCTGATGCTTGAAAGACAGGTGTCTGTAACAGCTGAGTCTGGCCTTTTCTGGTCACTCCTTCCCTACACTTTTTCCCAGCAGCTAGAATGGCCTGTAATTCTCCCTAATCATTGTGCTATTTCACACCCATCTCTGCTTCTGCTGCTTCCTCTTATCTGCAGTTTCCCCTCTTCTACTGGGGGACTCTAACTCAGCCTTTTAGATTCAGTTCAGGGACCCCTTCTGGGAGCCTCTGGGCCAGCTCCCAGACTAGGTCGGGGTTCCTCTTCTGTGTCCCACAGTACCAGTGTCTGCTTGGAACGTTTCTTATTGTCTGTGGGTGGGTCTGCCTTCCCATTCCCAGCTTCTACACAGCAGGCATCCTCCCTCTCGTCTTTGTAGCCCAGGTGTCTAGCACAGTGACACAGTGACTGGCAAGCCGCAGGCACTCAGATTTTGTTGAAGTGATGAATGAATGTGAGGATGAAAAGTATGAGCTTTTATTTAAAGAAAAGTTTTCACATAGAGGCTCTTCATGATTAATCATTTATTTTTCTTTTGCTTTCCGCAGATATTGGCATCAACTTGACAGATCCTGTATTCAGAGGAATTTATAGGGGGGTTCAGAAGCATCAAGGTAAATGTTTTACTGAGGTAAACAGTTTCTCTATGAAGATAAGTAGTCTACCTCTAGGAGACCTAGGAAAGCATAATCCACTCTTACAACTGACATATTAGACTTACTATGCATCTTGGATAAGCTGTGAACAAAGTGAAACACCTATAGGCTACATTGATAAAATGTGATAGTGAACACTTATAATGCATCTGTTGTAATAGTTAAGCCCTCAACTGTAGAAGTTTATAATTTCGAATGTAGAACTTTACATAACCATATGCACAAAAGCCAAACAGTAGTCTTTCAGGCAGTCGAACAGTAAGGGCACACAATTTTAAAATAATGTCCAGTTGAACATCAGTATAATGTCTGATTTTCCTAAAGCATTTCAGTGGGGTGACTTAGTGGGAATATAGGTTAGGGGCGGGGCACTGCAGTCTGCCTCTCTCCCTTTCCAGCCCAGTCCTGCTAGATCCTACACATCTGCAGTACAGGTGGGAAGAGTAGTACCTCAAAGATTGATGGAAAGCTTAGCCAAAAACAAAATGGCTTTTGCTTATCACATCAAGTTCATTTTTAAAAAGCTTATTCTGTTAGCTACGTGACTAAGTAGGAAATGATGGGGACAAGTTTTTTAATTTCTCCAATAAATTAGCCTGTGCATATTGCCTCAGAAAATTACTACCTTTGTCATTATGTAAGTACAAACAGGAAAATTTGGTTTTGTGGGTCTAGGTGGTATGGAATTGCACATTTCATATGCTAGGTCAGAAGTTAATCTCACTTGATATAAGTGAAAACTTTAAATATAGAAAATGCTAGATGTCACCTGAACAAAGGAAGATAAATGTTAGCTTTCCTTAACCTTACCTCAAAACTTACTTTACCTACTTTATTTAGAAGTTTAAGTGATGTTATTTACATAGTACAGTTAGAAAACTGAATAAATTACATTCTGCTTTTTTTGCCTTCTAGCACTCAGAGTTCATGCTTTGTGACTGGGTGTATGTGTTTGTATCCGAAATAAGTGTTTTAGTGATTAGTATTATCCTAGTTTATAATAATTAGTAAAACTGCTCTATATATGTTCTCTAAGTTGATAATTGTTTGTCTAAATTATATTTTGTAGCTATTCTAGAAGTAATAGTAATTGACTTCCACATTTACTCTGATGCTTAAATATGAAAATAAGAAATAGGTTTTTATGACATAATTGTTTAATTTTGCTACAGGCCTCTCAATAGCTATAGATCTCCCCCAAAAGTTTGTTACTTAACAATTAATTTTAGGAAAAAAGCAAAAAACTACTGTCAGAAAAAATAAAAAATTAACCTTCCTTGATGGAGATAGTAATTATAGAAATACAGCATTAACTAAAATTTTAAAATAGACGCTATATTTTGGGGGGCATTGCAGGTGTACTCTAAAAAGCCATAGTAAAAATAATCTTCATGATTTCTGTTTTTAAAAATCTACCTTCAAGTTTGAAATTCAAAGCAAATGGTTCAAATTTTACTCAGTGAATTCATCTTTAGTTTGAACTTCTGAATTTTGTCACTTTATACTCTTTTTTGGCCAACAGAATAAAAATACAAATAAATGAATAACTTCATCTAGTTTGCCTTATACGGGTTTCTTTTTCTAAGGTTATCACACTCTCTTCGTGTAGGTTAAGTACTTGTTAAATACTATTGATTTGATTTTGATTTACTAAGTGTGACTTACAGATAAATGGAGTTTTATTTGCCAGGCCCTCTTATTTTGGGGTTCATCTTTTCCAGATGACTTACAGGATGTAATACAGAGAGCTGTCCAAATTGGTGTTAAAAAGGTAACATCTAGTTTTTATTACTATTGAGGTTTTATTAAAAACTAAATTTTGGTTAAAATACTGCTGAATAGAAGAGAAAAAGCCAGTATCACACTTGCCTTTTTGAGTATATACTGTTAATACATAATATTATAAAGTTAATGAAATAAAGTATGTCAATATACTCTGTTCACAGCAGTTTAAATGACACAAGCTCATGGATAGATAGTTCTTCCATGGATCAGAAATAGCAAAATCTCTTTGAAATTTTTTTCAAAGCCCGTCTGAAGTACCAGGCGACTGAAGAGGCAACCTTAAATACATTTTATGGCGTACTTTAGTATTTATTGAGTTAAGCAATCATAAAAAAGACATGTATCTGTCACCAGGCCTTGTTTTTATAGTATGTAGGTATACCACTTCAAGTAACTGAGAGGACATTTTCATTTTGTAGTAATAATTTGATGAGGAAAATGCCTGCTGTTTTAGAGAGTTCTGTAGTGGTGTGGTATCAGCACACGTGGTGGCTACTGCTTCTGCACTGGCTAGCTTCCCAGAGGTCTTCAGTTCTCAGTCTTCTGCAGTGTTTACGACCCCATCTCTGCCTCCAAAGAACTAACTCATCGTCTAATAGGAAAGACAGACATGTGAATGCATTTCAGTAGGTGGGAGGGATGAATTCTGTGTATTTTGTGTCTGTGCATGGAGAGGAGTGGACAGGGACCACTCTACATACAGGAGATGGTCCTTCAGTTGAATTTTAAAGGAATGGGAGGTGTGTGACAGTGAGAGATAAAAGCATTCTGGAAAAAAGCAGTAACGGGAAGGCATGCTTGTGGAACAATTGCTGATACCTTGTTAAAGTCGGCTTATTTTATTTCTGTTTCAGTTTATGATTACAGGTGGAAATCTACAAGACAGTAAAGATGCACTCCATTTGGCACAAACAAATGGTATCCTCATATTACTTTTACCAAAAGCAAATATGAATTAAGTTAATTTGAAGAAATCTTTCTGAGAACTGCTTCAGGTACAATACAATGGATCATGACTGTAGGAACAACAGGAAAATAGACTGATTTCAATTGGACACGATTATGATGAAAAATTCAAAGTGTCCACTGACATAGTCCTTAATAAGGATTAAGATTTCAGTTAATGAGAATTAAGATCACCAGGTATATAATTTAACCTCAAATATTCCTGATGGAGAATTTTTGTGTGTATGTTGTAATGTATAAGGTGAATTGCTTGCTATTTGCTCTTTAACCTAAGCTGTGAAAGATCATTTATTAAATATTTATTATGCAGGCCACTGCACAAGGCCCCAAGAATACAAGTAATACTATACTACATTTATCCTGTACTTTATGTTCATACCTTCTGCAATTATTTAAAATCTATGAAATTTTGGAATTGGTTCCTAAAGAAATCCTAATTATATAAAATACCTCCTTTATCCGGCATTCATTTACTTTCAACCTTTTTTGGGGGGTGAGGTTTGCTTTATTGGACACTGAAAAATTAGGCATTCTATGTTATTTTTCAAAATAACTGGCTTATTAAAAGCTATTGTTTATGGAAATCGCTTCAGGATCCACTGCTACTTTTTTATAGTTATTAAGGTCACAAAAGTAGTCATCTTTCCAGAGCTTTTAGGTGATGAGAATATTGTCTTCTATACTTTTTATCCCCTGATATGTTTTAAAAAGTCCTCGGATCTCCGGTGTCAATCCTCTTCCACTCCTCTCCATGTACCTGTGTCCTCACTACCTTCAAAGCTCTGCCCCCCCTTTTATGGAAACATCTGCTCAAAGTCTCAGGAATGCTCCACACCTTTCCCATGGGTTCAACTGCACCTTAAGCCACTCAAAAACCCTTTTGGCTTCATATTTGTGTCCTCTACAATTAAGACTATCAAAAAGTATGGCCTCCAAATAAGTGAGCTTTATTTTTATTTAGAAAAACAAATTCCCCCTTCCCACCTCTTTAAGTTACCCTTATTAATGGGAAGGAATATACATTTTAACTATTAAATACATGAAATAATACAGCACATGAACAGTGACTATAAAAGATAAAATTAGTTGACATTTAATTCTACAACCAATTGTTTCATTTTCTATTCTACAAGGCTCAGTATATACCAAGCTTTGTTTTTGTTGTTGTTAATCCTCACCTGAGGATATTTCTCCATTGATTTTTAGGGAGAGTGGAAGGGAGAGGGAAAGACAGGAACATCGATGTGAGAAAAATACATCAATTGGTTGCCTCCTCATGAGCCCCGATCAGGACCTGGGCTGGGGAGGAGCCTGCAGTCAGGGTATGTGCCCTTGATCGGAATTGAACCCAGGACCGGCAGGCCAGTGCTCTATCCACTGAGCCAGACTGGCTAGGGCTAAGCTTTGGGAAGAGTTGCATTAATTATTTTTATCAATATGTTAAGGCAATTGTCATCTTCATGTCCTACCTTGTTAAAGTATTCCAAAAAGTTTTATATGATTAATGCAATTCTGATAGTTTGAATATCAGGTTTTGGCTATTAAAAATTAAACAGTTGAAATTAATCTATATTCTCATTTATGCATATTAAATATAAATATGAAAAATATTTTGAAAATAATCCTAGGATATTATTTTGTGCTAGATATGTTTTTCAGTACAGTTGGATGTCATCCTACACGATGTGATGAATTTGAAAAGAATAACCCCGATATTTACTTAATGGAGTTGCTAAATCTTGCTGAGAACAACAAGGGGAAAGTTGTAGCAATAGGGGAATGTGGACTCGGTAAGTGCCAACCCAGCTTTGTGAGTGACCTTGAAAATATAATTGATTTGTTCTGTACAAGTCAGGAGTAATTACTCTTTTTTGTCTTGAAGATTTTGACCGACTACAGTTTTGTCCCAGAGATACTCAGCTCAAGTAAGGAAATTTCTTGACTTCAGAAATTATTGTAAAATCTTAATTTTTTTTTTTAAAAAGCTTTTATTATTCTGAATATGTATCTTTAAGCATCAGGTTCTCTTTTTTTCCATTGTATATCAACAATTGAGACAAATGCCATGCATACTTGCATGTAATTCCCAAGGGACCAAATGTTAGATCCTGATTGATTAGCCATCTGATCTGATTTTAAGGGTAGAAATAAGTGGTGAGTTTTATATAGTAGAGGCTTTGTGTTGCTTTTAATTGACTTAATGTATTCATACATGAACCATTCCAAAGAAATGAGTCCTATAATTTGTGGGGGATATGATTTAAGAGAAAGGATATGAAAAAGAGATAGGACCAAAGCTGGGCATTGGATAGTGTCACTTTGGAGCAGGGGAATCCTGAAGAGCTATGTTGAGAGTGGTGTCTTCTTAGAAAACAACAAAGCTTACAAGCTTTGGGGACTCCCCATACCCTATTGCCTATAGCTTTTAGTTGGAGCTCCTGTCATACTGGTAGGTAGTGTTACAGGCTGAAAAGAAAATTTAGGTCATAGGCTTAATTGAAGATGTGCATTTTACTGAATTTCAAAAATGATGTCTTAATTGTCTAGATGGTAAAATATTAGAATAAGCTTCTAGGGAGGTTAATTTAGTTATTCTACCATTTAGCAAACATTTAGAGACTTCTATGTGCCAGAAACTGCCAGAAACCCAATAATCAAAAAAGTGAATAAAGTATAGTATCTGTCCTTAGGGCTATTTAAGAATAAACAACCCTCTGCTTAGTTGTTTATACATGAGCAAGGAGTCTGGATCAAATTCTTTAAGATACCATCTAGCTCTAGCATAATATTTTTTTTCTCTCCTAATATTTAATTAACCATTTTGTCGTATGATCTTGATTAAGTCAATGGCTTGAAGGGATTTTTCAGATTATATAAGCCAAATTATAACTCCCCCTCCCTTTGTTGCCCTACCACAAACAGCCCCATATGTCCAGCCCAGTTGGAAATGCCTATATCAAGAATCAGATTGAGTAGCGCTTCTGTCACACCCAGACTTCAGGCTCCAAAATCCCTGGAGCATTAAGGTTCATAACTAAGTGACATAGGATGGATTACATTAATGTTCTTCGAAGTCTTTCTTTCAGTTCTCTAATCTTTATAACCATGTCAGAACTGTTTAATTAGTGACATTATATTTGCTGTGTTTTCAAGGATGCTCATGTGATTACCCACAGGATCACTAAACCCCTCTATCTCAAATACCGTGTAGGTCAGCTCACTTAGTCTTAAGTTCACATATTCACATTTCAGTAGAAAAAACAGTTGTCTGTAGTGGTTTTTTAAGTTAAGCCCACAGATCGTAATTCCTCCACTTTAGTGTCTGTTTTCAGCCAAGGTAAGACTCATGAGGCAAAGACTGTGGTGTGAGAAGAATAAGACTTTAGAACTATTTAGAACTGAATTACAGGTGCTCTTTGCAGGAAAGAAGTAGCGATTCTAATGTTCAGAAGCTGACAGATGAATGAGCAGGATACTTGAGTGGAGTGTATGCTAAGCGTAATCAGACAAATTCTATTTTCTTACTACTTGAGCAGCTATTTTATTGGGACTGCTTATGTATGTCCAAGGAGCCACAACTTGGCTACATAACTTTTTTGTACTGAAAGAACTCAACTTTTTGTGGCTATTAGTCCACATTTACTTTAAAGTAACTATAGCATTCACATGCCTAGCGGAAGATTTTCCTCCAGGCCCCTAAGGAAATTTTATGAAAAATGACCCTTCAGTGGTTAAACTTCTGGCCCCAGTAGCACCACCAGACAACACAACAACCACATGGAAATAATATTTTTGGAAGCAAAACTTTATTTTTATATGACACATTCTATGGTAAGTGAAGATAATTTAAGAATTATTTGGTTTTTTTCCTTAATAAAATAGAACCTACTTTGTTGAATACTCTAAGTATTTTTTAATAAATCAGAATAAAATCTGATGTGATCCTGGTCATTGAATGTATTTGTATGGAAAGTTACATTTTATTCATGAATTTTTTAAAAGAGGACATAAATAGTTAACATAGGTTGGAAAATTGTTTTTGCCTGCTCTGTAATAGGAAGGCTAATTTCCAGGCTGAGCATTAGATTCGTAAGTCTCCAGCTTGGTCATGTGGCTCAGTACATACAATTGTGCTGAAAAATATTTTCAGTTTAGAGGGGAGAACACAGAAAGTGGAGAATACTGCCTATGTGCATAGCCAGAAGCCACACACAAAGTTCACATAATGACTGGAGCACACTTACTTGCTGACATTTGAATTAATTTAGAGGGTATGGAAATAATGACTAGTAGTAGTAATGATTTAAATCTTTTCCCCCTCAAGTTTCCCTTCTGTTTCCTACACTGAAATTTTAGCACTTTAAAAATATTTTTATTTATACTAACCCCACAGAATTTTAAAAGGTGGTTTAAAAACCTGAACGTGGGGCAATAAAGGCATAGAGTACCATTTTAGGATGACTATGTCTTTTAAAAGTATATTTTTGTTTCTAATTTTGAAATTGAGCTTTTTCGAAGATAGAGGGGCACTCAGTAAAATAGCTGCTCTGCACTTCAGGAGACAAGATATGGGAAAATATTACCAAAGAGATTTAAGTTAAACACAGAGAAATTGTTCCCCCAAATCAAGAGGCCTAGAAGAGCTAAACCCCTTGGAAAATAATAAGACACCTCTTGTAACTACTGGTTTCACTTAAAACTACTTACCCATTAAGGAAAACGAGAGGGAACACTGGGCTAAAAGGAAGGGGGAAAAAAACACCCCTCTACCGCCACCCCATTACATCCTCTGGATATTACACTGTAGGACCAGGAAGAGGATTCTTTGATACACCGTGACTTTTGGTTTTGGCTGGGACTTGGAATTGGAGCACTGAAGTTCTGCTTCCAGGTTTGCCATGTTGTGTGTTGTGATCTTGAACATGGTCCTACCCACCTCTGACTCCAATCCTTGTGCTGTGCTAGATAATGGTATGTGGCACTTGGAAAACTTTTCTATGAAATACTCTAAAATACTCAGAGCTGCTATTTTATGTAATTTTTAAAAAATATATTTTACTGATTTTTACTGATTTTTACTGATCCCCTACATGGGATGTGCCCGAAACCAAGGTACATGCCCTTGACCGGAATCGAACTAGGGACCCTTGAGTCCACAGGCTGATGTTCTATCCACTGAGCCAAACTGGTTAGGGCTATTATATAATTTTCATTTTTCTAAAAAATGGAGTATTTTAGTTTTTGTGCTCTTTAACAGCTCCTTGTATTTAGTTTATAAGGGAATCTTTTTGGTACAGTGGCAGTAATTTATTATATAACAGCACAGAGAAAACACTCAGTATAAGTAAAGCTCTGCCTGGCTTCTCGCTGGAGTCAGCTGACTCCTGCTGATGGTGCTCAGCCAGCTCTCAGGGCAAGGGGCCCGTCGTGTATTTTCCATCACCAAACACATTCTGAAGGGAAGGGATTGCAGGTTATAGGATGGTGTCCGCTTCTTTTGCTGAGCTTTGGTTGGACAGCTAGTTAAAAGTAATTATTTGGGAAAATACCCTACCCCTCTAAACTTAAACTCTGTAGCTCTTTTCTTCTAGTGATCAATAGTAAAGTACTACTTAATTTATCCTGTAGTTAATCATTTCTGAAAATTTTATAATCCCAGAAAATGAAGTATTCCTTTTCAGAAGATGTGTGGCTAAGCCTGGCATATATTTTTTTTAATATACTTTATTGATTTTTTTACAGAGAGGAAAGGAGAGGGACAGAGAGCTAGAAACATCAATGAGAAACAACGATCAGCTGCCTCCTGCACACCTCCCACTGGAGATGTGCCCACAACCAAGATACATGCCCTTGACCGGAATCGAACCTGGAACCCCCCAGTCCGCAGGCCGACGCTCTATCACTGAGCCAAACCGGTTAGGGCAGCCTGGCATATTTTAAATGTCTCAACTTAGTATCTTTGCCCTATAATTTCTTGGGAAATTCCTTTAAGAAAGATAATTTAACAATTTTTTTCATGCTAAAATAAAATTTTTAACAAAATCTTTCGTATTATGCAGATATTTTGAAAAACAGTTTCAACTGTCAGACCAGACAAAATTACCCATGTTTCTTCACTGCCGAAACTCACATGCTGAATTTTTGGGTGAGTTAAAGCTGTGATATTTAGAATTTAAGTTTTGCAGAAATCCAGCTATTTGCTAAAAGTTCTCTGTTTTTAATTCACAGACATAATGAAAAGAAATAGAGATCGGTGTGTAGGGGGAGTAGTAAGTATAAGTTGTTTTTACTAGATGCTGCAAAAAGCTTCTTGGTTATTAAGATTGGTCTTTAAAGTAATTCAGATGTCAGCAATAAACTTACTAAGATTCCTCTCACATTATCTGAAGGACATGTGAATTTAGTTACTTTCTTCAAAGTACAAAAATGAGTATAGAATTCTGTTCACAAGAAAAGCCCTAAATGTACACATTTTAATAGTGATATTTTTCTCTTTCTTTTCTATCACTCTTAAATTAGAGCAAAATTATTTTTAATAATACTTAAAAATAATTTAATACTTAGGCTTGCTTTCTTAACTTCTTGTCAACTGTATTCACTATTATTACTCTGACGTACTCATTCTCCTTTCTGTAATTGGCTTCTACTCTAAACACTCTATATGGTCATTAATCTTGAGACATTTCCCATAAATATTGTCTACCCACCACTTGAGTATCCAACGTGATTTTTAATCTGGGGATCATGGACTCCTTTGAAAATCTGCCTCAGAAAAATGTTCAGATATGTCAATTTTCATACATAATTGCAGAAGAGACTCGTGGGCTCCAATAAAAAAACCTGTTATCTAGGCAGAGGAAATCGCATTTTGCACTAATTGTATACCCACATTACACTGCTTTGACAATTTCCTATTTATGCTCTTAAATTCTTAGCCTCGTATTTTATTCATACTAGTGATATGCATGCTTTTTGCATCGCTGTGGCATTAAATATTACAATGCACATTTTTATCTGTAATTTACTGACCCTATAATTTATCCTTTAGGAATAATCCTTGGAAATTGAGAGAGGCTTTCATTAATGCTCTTGGTATTACTGGCGTCACTTAAACCTGCAGGCTCTACCTCTCAGCCCATTTGCTTTATTTCTAAATAAGAATTTACTTGGATGATTCTTATAATAGTTAAAAAAAAAAAAAAAAAGTAACAGCAACAGCAAATCCAACTTAAATTTTTGACTTTTATTACAAATTTTCAAATAAAGAATAATTTTCTGAAATGGTTTATATGGAGTCACATTTAAAACTATTTGATACTGTTGGAGGCTATGTTTTCTAGTCAGAAATACTGAGGATAACAAACCCTTTTGGACATATGTGTAATAGTTTTGTTGTTTAGAAAGTTGTTACCTAGTGTATTCTGACTCTAGGCTCAGTATCAATTTGGTATCTCTGGCTAAGTATGTTTAAAGGAGTGTTATTGTTGTTACTGGTTTTGATTACATAAATACTATGAAAACTATACCTTACCTCCAATATCTTTGGAGAAAAACGCCCTCTCAATTTTTTTTGCTTTTTGAGCTGATATTATTAACTATATAATTGTTCTTGCAATGATGTTCTTATAACCTCTTTATATCTTAAAACTTGCCTCTTAAAAGTAATTTCTAACAGAAAAAATTGAATGTTTAAGAATATATTTTAATAGTTTTATAGTATTTCTAATTTTTTTCTCATGCTTTTGCCTAAGAGTGTGGTTCTCTAGTCCAGTTCCCTTCCTGGAGATGCCTGCTGTAATGTACATACGTCCTGCTGGTGGAGATAGCCACAGGGGCCACAAAGGCAGAAATTTTAGGCAGCCAACAAATTCCTTCTTATCTCATGTAATTGGAGATGATGTCAGGGTATAGAGGCCTCCACATTTGAAATCTCGTGATCCAAAAACCCTAATGCACCTATATTTTTGCTTAGAAAATCTTACTAATCTCGTTTAGAATTTTAAAGGAAAAGTGATTAATTATAATAATAGAATTATGCCTATTTCTTTAGGTTCATTCATTTGATGGTACCAAGGAAACAGCAGCTGCTTTGGTTGACTTGGGTCTCTATATAGGATTTAATGGTTGGTAGGTTCTTTTTTGTTGTTTGTTTGTTTTTCACATATTAAGCAGATTCCTTAAATTGTTATAGTGAATTGCTGATGATACGAATTTTTTAATTTAGTTTGTATTTTGCATTGACCTTAGCCTGAAATTTTCAGTAATTAAGTAGGAAATTAAACAGTACTATTACAAGTTAAAGCTGGTACATTAAAAACTGCTACCGTGTGTTCCAATAATGGAAAATAATTTTTTGTTGAGCTCAGCAACTAGCTTTCTGTAGCAATGCAGTTTATTTTCAGGTTATTTTTGTCCCTTTAAAACACACCTGTTCATTGTGTGTGATGACTGACCACAGGGGGAAGGTTATACTATGACATAATCATCTATATCTCTGTAGGTCAATTAACTGGGGCTTAGAGAAGCTAAAAAACAGGTATAAAGTAACTCAAAAGTGTGAGGACTTGTGTCCTCTGGCTCCTCACTCAGTGACCTTCCTGCTGTTATGCCAAACTAAAACTTCACCCACCCAGTCCAGGCTCATTTTCTTCCAGATTTGGTGAGCCTCCACCAGTGTCTTTTTACAGGATGTCAGTGTAGGTCATTAAATAAATTGCAAAATAGTATAAGATTACTTTCCATCATTAGTGTTTAATTTCCTTAAAATTATTTTTCTGATATTTTTTTACTACAATCTTAGGAAATATAATCATGAAATTTACCTGTTTGCTATAGAATTCAGACTTACTTAAATGTTCTTGTATTTTAAGTTATTTGATTAATTTGTTAATTACTATGAGAAAGACTACATGCCTATGGAAGAAAAAGTCCAGTAGTACTAAGAGGCTTTAAACACTCTCCAGCATGTCCTCTATCCCTGAATCAATTTTTCCGAAGGCAATCACATTACTTTTTATCACGTTACTTCTAATTAATATGCATTATTATTCACTCGTTCCCTTTACCTGTTCTGATGAAGGTATATGAGCATTTAAGTCCATATTCCATACTGTTTCCCCACCTACATTATCCTCCATAGTCCCCTTAGTTTAGAGTTTTTGGTTATACGCATATTCAGTGTTTTCATTATGTCTGTATATTGTTGACTGCTGAACCATGTGGTGTACCACTTTTTTTATTCTCCTGGAGTAACTTTCCTCATACTTTTACTTGGGTTTCTTCAAAACTAAGCTTCTTACTCTTTGCAGCATCTCTATAAAATGTCTTTATCTGTTTTTTCTTATAAGGAAACCTGTCTAGATAATCTAATTGTTCCATTCCTTCCAGACCCTTTCTTCTTGCTGCTTGTTAGGACTAGTGTTTCTTCTGTGATAGAACTATTTTTAGATCACATGTATTCCTTTTGTGTTGATGGAACACATTTGAAAGTGAATTTATTCTACTTTTCCCTCTTGAAAGTTTGCCTAGATAGTGGATTTAAAAAAAACCCCAAACACTTCCATTTGATATTTTTTCTGCAGCATCTTCTCATCTCTCCGAAGAATTAAAGTTTTTTAAAGTTATTTTCTATTTGCCAAAAAATGCTCCGCGTTCCTTTTTCCCCTTTTGTTGTTTTGGTCTATATCACAATGGAGGCTTTCTTCAAATGTCAGGCCGTTCTTCCCTATGTACGGTAAAAGTTAAAGCTGATTGGAAGCTCAGTGGTGAGGTAGCCTATCAACTGGGCTGGTCAGGTGGCCAACTGACATTCTCAGCAGGGATTCCTAAATGTCAGCTTGTTGAGCTCTTCCTCCCAGTTGGTGCAGTGTCTCCAGAGAGGATCCTCTGCTCCCTGCTGGAAAAGTGGAGTGGAGATTCATAAATGTGCCTGTGTTCTGAAGCAGGGAGGGGTGGGAGAGAGAATTTCACTGTGCAGTAAGCAGTCTCCATTTTCAGTTCCATGCCTGACCCTGCACTCCTCTGTGCTTGCTCTCCAATGTAGAGTCTCTGGTTTAAATTCTCCAGACAGTACACATCTCTTCACCTCCTACCTCCTTTTCCCTCTTTCTCCCTGGATGGGGGCAAAAGTAATCATCTCTGCACTAGCTCATGAGAAAGTAGTCTGGGAGTCCCATCTCTTTACTCTGACTTTGCAAACAATCCCCCCTTTCAGTCCCTTGCCTTATCCCAGCCTTTTCCTGGTTCTTCCATTTCTTATAACTTTCTTGGGTGAATTGGTTTGTCTTCAATATTTCTCTCTATAGGCATATAGCACTTAAGTTGCTTAGCAGGTAAATGTAGGTTATCATTTCTCCATCTACTTCCTACTCTATGTATTTTGATTAGAGGTTAGAAATGCCTCCTAGTTACATAAAAAAACATGCTGTTTCTTTTTTTTCCTTGTTATTTTGGGATGGCTTTCCAGAGACAGGGATAGAAGGCTTTTATTCTACCCATTTGAACTATAAGTCTGTTTCAGATGTTTCTAAATTGTCTTGCGTTTATAAAGACAGCTTTTTTCCTCCCTACACTAACTGAAATAATGGATTAGTTGTTTATCCAAGATACAGTATTTCTGGTCTTATTTTGAAATTTAATTATTTTAATCTGAGTTTCTGCAGTATGGTAATTTATACTATCTACTAGAGGCCCGGTGCACAAAAATTTGTGCACTTGGGGCAAGCGGGGGGTGTCCCTCTACCTGGCCTGTGCCCTCTCGCAGTCTGGGACCCCTCAAGGGATGTTGTCCACCTGCTGGCTTAGTCCCACTCCCCAGGCGATCGAGCCTAAGGTGGCAGTCAGACATCCCTCTGGCAGCCTGGGAGCCCTCAGGGCATGTCCACTTGCCAGTGGGGAGCAGGCCTAAGCTGCAGTTGGACATCCTTAGCACTGCTGGGAGGCAGGAGAGGCTCCCACCACCACAGCTGTTACGGCAGCCTTCTGGCTTGTGGCTGAGCAGCGCTCTCCCTGTGGGAGTGCCCTGACCACCAGGGGCAGCTCCTGCATTGAGCATCTGCCCCCTAGTGGTCAGTGTGTATCATAGTGACCAGTCATTCCCAGTTGTTCCTGCTGTTAGGGTCAATTTGCATATTACCCTTTTATTATATAGGATTATATAGGCTAGAGACCTTGGTGCATGGGTGGGGGCTGGCTGGTTTACCCTGAAACGTGTCCTGGATTAGGGTGGGGTTCCCGCTGGGGTGCCTGGCCAGCCTGGGTGAGGGGCTGATGGCTGTTTGTAGGCTGGCCACAGCTCCCATTGACCCATCATCCCAGTGAGGCTGGCTGGAATCAGGTTTCTGGGGTTTATTTATCTTCTATGATTGAAACATCATTGTCTCGAGCGGAGGCTACAGCTGGCTTAGGCAGGCAGTTTCCTCCATCGCTGGTGCAATGAAAGCCTCCTGTTTGCTCTAGCTCCGTGGCTACTGGCCACCATCTTGGCTGGATTAATTTGCATACAGTCGCTCTGATTGGCTGGTGGGCATGGCTTAGGTGTAACGGAGTAGGTGTCAATTTGCATAATACTCTTTCATTAGATAAGAAAATAACGAAGTTTGGTTTCTAATGATTAAATTATAACCTCTTCTCCTCGCTCCTCCCCTAAGAAAATGGGCAAGTTTAAAACTTGAACACACAATCTCAGTTGTTCTTCCTTAGACCCAGTCATCCACTCCCCTCCCAGGCCTTCTCCCTCACTATATTGTCTACCCATGGGCTATGCATGTATGCACATAAGTTCATTGGTTAATCTCTTCCTACCTTCCCCCTCATCTCTGTGTTTTGATCAATTTTTACAAACATGGAATACATGCTGGAAAAGTCTGAAGTCAGACATGATTTCATGAGATCAAAAATATGCAAATTGTTAATATGGTGACAAGTTTTAAATTTAATATCCAAACTGTGGGAGCAGAAAATTTAATTTTCCTTCTACCCTTTAAGTTATTCTGCCTGGGTTCTATAATCAAATTAACATGAGATAAGTTAATGAGAAAATATTTAAACTTATTACATAGGTATATATGGGAGTTCCATGAGAATGAGACGAGAGGACAGAGGAAGCTGATATGGCCATTTTGAGCTAAGAAGGGAGGAGCTGTGGTTTGGGACTTCAAAGAGGAGGAAAGCAGTTCAACATGGAGATGAAAAGCAAATGTTTGGCAAATGTTTGCTGGGCCTTTAACAGTGGGACACAACAGGACTTTGATCAGATGGGCCTTGCTAGTAGGTTCCTCTATTATACTTAGTTCATATTAAACTATTGTTGTTTATGATGATAGCTCCTTCACTGGAACAGATCCTCTTTCTAAATTCTCTTAGGCAGTTAGGGAGAAATGTCAAAAGTTTTTCTTTAAAAATAACTAGCTTCAAGTAATATCCCAAAGGCATATTTGCAGTGGCAAATTCTGCTTCCCCTCCATACGGAGCATATCAATATATTTTAGAAAATATTTACATTGACCAAGTATTAAGATGGCTGAAAATAATTGTTTTCTTCTGGAGAACACTAATTAAAAGACTGGTACTTATGGTAAACTAGACAAATATTTCACTCCCAACCCTTCTAAAATCCTACTGAAATAAAATTATATCCCAAAAGGGAAACGTATAAAAACAAACGTGAGTTTTGCTAATGTGGATTTCTGGAAAACAGGTGAAACTGAAAGAGAAAGCTTAGACTATATTACTCTAAGTTATGTCAATTTCTCAAAAAAGTGAAATATTTTAAAAAATTAAGTTTTACTTACTCATAGGAAGTATCCTCCCCAAAGGCAGGATCTGGTTGGAATAGATCTTAATCTGGATTCAGTAAGGCTAGACAAGGAGAAAATTCTGAGATGTCCTAAATTACATCACAACAGGACTGAACATTGAAGGAAGAACCAGGAGGGGGTTAATCAGTAAACAACTGCAAGGCCAGATAACAAGACTGCTCACATTCCTGTATGTTGTTGGTGGAATTTTGGATTAACTGCCTTGTGGCTGTTTCTACAATTATCTAAAAAGAGAGACTAGCCTGGCGCCATCTGCTTGAACTTTCCAATCTATTGCCCACAGCCAATCCCAGAACAGACACCTTCCTGGAAGAAGACCCTGAGCCTATCCCAGAGCTGACCCTGTTTCACCTCCTCCCACCCCTTATCTATATACACTGTAAATTCTTTCAAAACCACTCATGTCTCCACCATGATGTGTAAGAATGCTCAGCTCTAGGATGGCTGACAAGTTGCCTTTTCCATCTTAGCACTATTGCTGGTTGTTTAGACTTCATAGCCTTGGTCTGTATCTTGCTGGCAATGGCCTAATAGCCCTTCAAAAAAACTTTCAGCCTTGGCAGTTAGAACTTTTATTTAATACGGATGGGCAAATACAATGGTATACTGCCTTTGTAGTAACCAAAGTTTGTTTTGGGATTTTGAGTTAGTTTTGTGATCTGTTTAGACAAGTTTGTAGTATGAAAAGTCATTAAACGCACCTTTTTATTTTATACATTAATATCTTTTAAGCTCACTGAAAACTGAGGCTAATCTGGAAGTTTTGAAGTCAATACCTAGTGAAAAATTAATGATTGAGACTGGTAAGTTTGTTTTTAGAATTTTTTCATATTAACCCATTCCAATTAAAGAACTAAAAAAATTGAACAAATGTTTTATTTTTAAAAAGCACACAGCCTCAACAGTTTTTAGAAAATCTTTGGGGTTATCAATTGATGGAAAAATATTTATGCAGGTGATTTTTATCAATTTTAAAAATTTGACAAAAGCCTAAGCACTAAGGGGGATGACTAAACACAAAGTCTTAACTAAGTTGATTTTAGCTCAGGGTTTAAAAAACTAGTCGGAACTTTTTACACAATGTCTTCTTTGCAGTGAGTTAATTCTACAATACTTTTAAGTGTGGAAATTTAAATCAGATTGGTTTAGTCTAAGAATTTCTGATAGTAATCTGTTGCATCTTAAAGCCCTGGAACACAAGGATTTTATACAAGAGGACTTTTTTTGTGAAGTCAAGGCTGAGCCTTTCTGAAGAAATCAGGTTTATTTCCTTGGGGAGTAATGAAAACTTAATGAGGTCGTTAAAGCTTACAGAATGTGTAAGCTATTATAATTCTTAATTAAGGAAATAGGTTATTGAATAACCCCAGTATTCAAAGCTACTGTTTTTAAATTCAGTTGAGGCAATACAGAAATTTGTTTAACCTAAATGTTTTCATGTTACAATTGTATTTCTTTTAGGTTTAGGTCTTTTTTAAAAAGCATATTATACATCAGCAATAATGGGGGATAAAAGTGAGTCTTATAAAAACATTCCAAGAATTTATACAGTTTAAGATTTTTGTCTTATGCGCTTCTTAGAACTTTTCTGTTGCTTTTTGCCATGTTTGAAGCTGAATCATAACATATTTTAGAGGTTATATATAGTTCATTTAAAAAAATAATTTAAAAAGTTAAACTTCTGAAGAACTTCTATTTGCTAATTCTAGATGCACCTTGGTGTGGAGTCAAAAGTACACATGCTGGTTCAAAATATGTAAAAACATCATTTCCTACCAAAAAGAAATGGGAAAATGGGCATTGTTTGAAAGACAGAAATGAACCCTGCCATATAATGTAAGTATTTTGTTTTCATGGCCTTCAAAACTATTAAAACTAACCCCAAATACCACTTAACAAAATGAACTCAAGGGACATAATTAAAGTTGGGTGAAGTCCAAATGAAATCCACACCAAATACAACCATTTTAATGCAATGGTTTTTAGAAATTTGCACCTGAATTGCTCTATTTCAGCTCCTCTTTTCATATCCTGTCTACCCCAGTGGTTTTATTGCTGGAGTGAGAACTTCATGTGATTTTGGTCACTTGTCATTTTGTAGAGAGGGAAAAGATCTTAATGCTTTCCATATAGAAACACCTTACCTGGTTTAAGTTCTGTTCTCATTCAGCTTCCTGTTGATAGTTATAAAAATGCAATCTTAAGACCTTTTTAATGGTATCTGTACTTTGAATGATTTAAAAACTTGAATACACCTAATAAGTAACACATGAGAATTTCCTTTTCCCAAACAGAAAGAGGGTAGAACTTTATATATTTTTGTTTCCTTAAATTCATAATTTTTTTTTATTATAATGTACAGGCACATGGGAAAAAGATGGGCTCTGTTACTCACCTAACTGTCAGTGAGCTGGAGATGATATTTTAACTTACAGGAAAAGTTTGTTATATCATTTTAATGGAGACATCATCTGATTTCTTTTGTTTGCACAAGTACATAATTTAAATCTAGACTGTATCAATCTAATGTGCCTTACTAGTTTAGCAACTGGACACATAACATTTACAAAAATTAATATTGTTACTTTTAAACTGTAATAATTCCTTCCATATGTACCATTTTTCCCCCCAGTAGTTTTTAATAGGTAAGAGTATTAAGTAAGCTAGAGCTAAATTCAGCAGGCAGAAAAGTGAATATTTTATCAAAACATATTGGAAAGACTTTTTGCTTTATTAAACATGCTAGTGTTGGCAAATTCTTTAGAACTTAACTATTTTAAAACCCCTGGGTGAGAAATATAAATATATATATTGCTTAGTAAGGAATCACTTGTAATTTTTCTGAAATGTACATTCTTGCAAATTCAGTCAGACTATAACACCTTACCTGGTTTAAATTCTGTTCTCATGAAGTTTCCTGTTGATGATTATAAAAATGCAATCTATACTCCATTTTCTATACTACCTTACTGTTAAGTATACCTGTTGACTTTAGCTATACATTTACAAGACAAAATTTTAACCTGTTTCTAAATGCTGACAGTTAAGAACTAAAAATGCTTGATTAGCAACTACTATGATGAATACCAGTTTTGAATAGGCAGAGCTTGGGAAAGTCAACATTTGCAAACTGAAAAGCTTAAGCCACACTTCAAAAATACAAATGCCATAGTCTAACTAATTATAGCAAGTTAAAATTCCTACTTACAAAGTCATTTTAATCAAATTCCATCTATTAACAGTTCTGTTTTAATTATTTTTGGAGATCTTGCCATATGACATTTTACTGAGGCTAAGCAGAAGAGTCCAGACAGTCCCTTCCCTCATCTATCCACCAATGAGTAGGTATACTGTGCCAGGCACTTTGGATAAGGCACTAATCGAGTCAGACGAGGATTCCTTCCCTCTGGAACAAACAAGCACATAAAAAGTATAATTCTAGATGGTAGTGGTGTTATAGAGGTATGAATGTGTGACTGGGACCATAGGACAGAGCAACTGCCCACCTTAAGGGGAAATAAGAGAACTAAAGTGACATTTCAACTGTTTACTAACTGGGAGTTATGCCAGACCAAGACAAACACGCTGAGCAAAGGCCAACTGTTGGAGGACTTAGCTGCACCAGGGGAACAGTGAGTTAGTGTGCCAGAAAGTAGGATGCACGAGTAAGTGATCAGTCTGGGAAGGTAGAGTGAGGCCAGATTGTGAGGGCTCTTCTGTGCCAACTTTAGTAGTTTAGATTTTATTGTGACCCAAAGGATTTTAAACGGGAAAATGGCAGCTTTTTTCTTAAGCTGTAACTGGTATCAGTGTGGAGAAAAGACTGGAAAGGAGAAAGGTATCAGGAACCTATTTTGCACAGTATCATGCAAGTTCCAATTCCAAATAGTTTAATAGAGGAAAATTGTGCAATTTATGAAGAAAATTGGATCTTTAGTGTCAATTTAAATGTTAACAGATTTACTTTCAGCATTATTTTTGACTGTCAGATAAAAATTTAGTATAGTCAATTCATTTAATATACAAATTAAGCAAGCATTTTGTGCTTTTACAAAATAAAAAAGTTCCAGTTAATCTTTAATCTCCATCCTTAATACCATTAGGTGTTTTATATTTAAGAAACTGATAAAAGGAACAAAAAGCTTAAGACAAAGACTATTTAAATGTTTAATTTTTACTTTAAAACTTTGTAATTCATGTATAAAAATATTCTATCTGTAAGAATCCTAGAAAATATTACTGATAATTATTTTAGGGAGAAACTGAAAGAATAACACCTGGGCTATTCTCTGTATGGCAGGGGGAAAAGTACAGGAAAAGAAAGCCCAGTTTCCCCCCTACCAAACACATTATTCAGAATAAATAACTTCCTTTGCTTTCATTGTGCTAGTGATCATGCCACAATTTCTTGCTATCCTTTAGTACTAGTTCCCTAAGCAGTGGCTTTCAAACTTTGATGGCTGTCCCCACAGTGACTTACACTGACGCGTTATATATGTACATACATAAATGAAAGAGTACTTGCCTACATGCACTGTACTTTTCCTTTTGTAACTTCCAATTTTTTAAAGGCTTACCATGACCCAGTAATGAGTATGTAATGACCCACAGTTTAAAAGGACTCATTTCTACCAGGTTAATTCCCTAATTGAGGTACACATAATATAGGCTGCCTTTGTAATTTATTTGAAACTGGTTTTTGCTCTAGTTATATGCAAAAACTACCACAGAAATCTCTAATTACTCTATTTTAAATATCCTAGCAGTTAAACTTTCTGGTAGTGCTGAAAACTTTAATACCCGCCTAAGCATGTGGAAAAAGGTAAAATACTTTTAAAACGGAATATGTACTTGGAAATTTAAACCATCTATTTTTGTTTTTAGTCAAGTACTGGAGATAATGGCAGCAGTAAGAGATGAGGATCCACTGGAATTAGCCAATGAGCTATACAATAATACCATTAAAGTATTTTTTCCTAACATGTAATTGGTATGTATTTTCCATCATGTATGTGAAATTTCATGGTAAAACTTAGTTTCAATAAAGGAATTCTCTGGAACTTGTCTAAAAGAGGTATTATACATCACTGCACACCATCTCCCTTATTTTTATCCATAAAGCCAGGATTTTTTTTAATGTCACTTAATACCTCAGCTTCAAAGAATGAAAATCATCAAGTATTTAATTTTATAATCTCTTCAAAAGTCCAAAAGGACAATTTTATGTCAATGCTGCAAACACAGAATGGCTAACAAATATACTGATTTTCACATAAAAATTAAACACATTCTGGTTCATATCAGATATAAGTTGACACATACCTGATATAGGCCTATTTCTCAACTCACAATATCCAAATCTTAACTTTTGAATTCAGCTCAACTACAGTGCTACTCTTAAATTTTAACAAAAGTCTCACTCACTTCTGGCAGCCTACTTTTTCCTAAATATATCCTTTATCCCCTGGTCCAAATTATTTTATTTCCTTGATTTAATGTGGTTTCCTCTGATTTGCATTTTCATTCTCCCGCCCATCTTAAACACTAGGAGCCAGAATTAGATGCATTATACACTTTCATTTAGGAATCTTTGGCACAGTTGGCGCACCGTATTATCGTTATATCTATTAAAAAGCTATTTGTTCAAATTTTGTCATAAAAACGTGAAAACATTTTATTCTATGTACAATAATGTACACAAATTTAAATAGGTCACCAAAGAGACCAGAAGTAATTAAAGAGGTATATTTACAGTAGCACATCACAGTAAACGGAAAACCATTCACAGATTCAACATTGACTGTTTTTGTGCTTTGTTACACAATGAAGTGAAGCAATATTAACTCCATTTTGGATGAACTGAATTTTGAACAAATAACCTCAATGATTAGTAAATGCTGTTTAATCAGTCAGTGTCCTCATTAAATTCTTCAGCTGCAGTACCTGTGTTTTGAATCACTCCATTTCTTTCTGTTTGAACATCATCACAATCTGTACTGTCATCTTCATTCAGTTCCCTGTCAGATTCGGCGGCAGCAGCCTCTCTCACAGCTTCCTCTGCATTTTCATTAGGTGCAATAAATCCGTTGTTGCTAGGTGTATTTGAATTATCCTTGATATCATCTTCAATGTATACTTTTTGATGGCACATTGGACAAGTATCTTGAATGTACAGCCATTTCCGAAGGCAAAGTGCATGGAAATAATGATTACATGGTGTGATACGAGCAGATGTAGTAAACTCATGATAGCAGATTGCACAGACGTCATCTATTTCTTGTAAGCGGCTCCCTTTTATTTCAGGAAGTGAATTAATTTTCTTCACAGCAGTCCTACGATTCATGAATGTCTTCCAGCCATTTTTTGCTTGTAAGTAGATGTTAAAATATGCATGTAGACACATCATACAAGCCCGGATTTTACTTCCTGACTCAAACATCATAGTATAAGCCCCATTTCCAAACATTACTACTCCAAATATAAATTCAATAATATTGCCTGTTGAACGAACATAGTAGACATAATCATCAAGCTTTTCCCAGAGGACATTGTAGTAGCCATCAATCATGAATAACATATAAACAGTGAGAGAAACAATTACTTTTAAGCAGAGTTCCACACAGAAGGCTGTAACAGCAAACAACCATGTGTTTAGTGCATAGTGATGCCAAAGAACATAACTGAGTAAAACAGGAAGAATAAACAGGCAAGCAGAGACAAAGAGCACAGGAAAATGTCTACGAAAAGATGACACATGTGAGGCACTGAGAGACATTAAGACGGGGTCTGTCATTCCATGGATGAAATGCAGGACTGCAGTTAATAAAAGGCACATGTTTCTACTTAATCGGATAAGTCTCTCTTCTGGTCTTAGCCCACTTAAACCAGTCTGAAGAGCCAAAATAAAAAATAAAACAGGTGCTACAAAGCCAAGTCGCCTGTCGTCATCTTCAGTTGATCCAATAAAGGCCAATATTCCAAGGCCCAAATAATGGGCTATTGAGGAAATTACAGCACTCATGCCCAGCACAGTTAGTGTAGAATCACATCCACTAATTATAAGATTGCAAATGAGGTCCCAGAAATCGTCCCAAGAAATCAAGAAGGAATCAGTTTCATTTGCCATCCTTAAAATGTACATTAACACTGTAGCCTGAGCTGTAATTCTTGTTAGCCAAAAGACTCTCAGTATATCTGGAAAACGAATCCTCTTCCATGTGTCCTCCATTAATAACTGTAATCCATAAATTCGATACATGTGCCTCACTAAAAGATAAACATACCGTGTGGAATAATAAAACCACCTAAGTTTCACTGTCAAGACAAACAGTGTATTTAATATAAGAATCAAGGAAGAAGTAAAAACTAAAGTCTCCCGGACGTGTAATGGTAGCTCTGTGATTAAACCTATTGCAGGAACCAAGAGATCCAAAATAATTAATTGTGAATAGATGGAATGAATTTGGAGTAGTGTAATGTATCCAATTCCAAATGAGAGCTGTAGAACAATGAGTGCCATCCATTGTGAGGGCCCTCTCCGAGGAAGCAGTTCAATTCCAAAAGCTGATGTGTTGTAGGCACCATAGAAGTCAATGTGCAAAACAGCATAATAATTTACCAACACTGAAGTTGCAGCTAATAGAAAGGCTGCGCTGTACATGTAAAACTTGAAAAGTGATCGCTGTGACAATATCAGAACAATACTGGATACAAATATACCTGAAAAAAAAAAAAAAGGTAATTTGAAACGTTTTAAAGAATATTTTCCCACTAATAGTTACAGTCTCCCTTTAGGAAATGTGAGCATTTTTAAAATTAAGAACATTAAGCCTCAAGGGAATTTAGGTTTAAAGGCCAAAAGAGTATTGTAAAGTCAGTTCAATAGGACAAAACATTTTTAAAAATCTTATTAGAATTACAATTTCCAAAGTAATTTAAGTAGTGCTATACCCAAGCACTAAATTACCTTCAAGATGAGTTTATAATGACACATTTTAATAAGTTTTAAAATCTTTAAAGAACATGTCCTTTTAAATTTTATAATTATTAAAAATAATTAAAATAATTCCATAACAAAAACATTACAATTAAAAATAACCAAAATGGAAAACATTTGTTACCACTAAATCTTAGAATTCTTTTTCTTGGAAGTATTCTTTAGGAAACTGAGTTTAAGTTTTTATACTTACATCTAATTCCTCCTTTTCCTCAAGCTGAACTCCAGCAGGCTCTTATTTTTCCTGCTCCTTAAATTGAGCATTCTCTCCTGTGTCCAAATTCAGTTGTTTTCCCCCCCCCCAATTACCTTGCAAATTTCGGAAATGTCTTTCAAGTTCCGTTTCCTATACATTACGAAATCTTTTTCTTCAAGTAGTCTACCCTTTTTATTCTTCAAATTACAAAAGTAGCATTTCAAAAACCAAAACATTTAGAAAACAGTAATAAATCCTCCTCCCCACTCCATACTTAACCAATGTATGGTCTGAAGTGTATTTAGAAGCATCTTTCTTTGTGATCTGACAAATTTTTAAGTGAGATTACAGTAAACATTATTATCCAAGGTTTCAACTATGGAAACGATATCCAAATAGCCACTAAGTACCCTAGCCGGTTTGGCTCAGTAAATAGAGCATTGGCATAGCTGGTTCAAAACAGGCCAAGTGCTCCTATTGCAGGGCTTGATCCTGCTCCTATTGCAGGGTTGGGGCATGTGTGAGCGGCAACCAATCCATGTCTTTCTCTCACTCTCTGTCTCTCCTCCTCCCTTCCATTTTCTCTAAAAAATTAAATCAACAGAAAAATACCCTTGGGTGAGGATTAACAAAAAATAAAAATAAATAGCCACCTACTAGCACTTCTACATTACAACTGCAACATTCAAAATTTCTAAAACTTACCTCAAAATGGCTCGTGTGATTTTCAATTTCAGTGAAAGGTACCATTATTCTCTTAATGGTGCCGTCTAGCCCTGTACCCTCGAACTTGACAATTAGTCTCCAAATTCTAACAACTATTATTACCTATTATCTCTTCTTTTCACCAACCTATTTATTAGTTTGTCTTTAAAAACTCATTTTGTCCAAATCCATCTACAAGCCATCATCAATACGCCTTCATTTCTTTCTTTAAAATACTGTGGTGGCTCTGAAATAGTAATAACTAAAATCTGTATTTCTTATCCTAGAAATCAAGGATCCAGCTGGCCTTAATGCTCCTCTCAAAGCACACACCATAGTTCCAAACTTCTTTTGCAAAAACATCCTTTCAGTGCCATAACTGCAGCTGCTTTTACATTTTTCTCTGCTTGTCATGATGGTCCCACCCTGAGTGCTCAAATCCTATCCATCTTATAGACCCACTTTCTCTGATAGTGACTGTTCCTCTCTAGCACATCTACAGAAACTGGTGAAACATCTAATACTCATACACTACCCAATATTGACATTTGTAGTTATCACCTACCCTGTTAGATAATGTCTTTGATAGTAAGCAAGGATACTACCTTGTACATCTATGGATCACAAAATATTTTGTAGAAAATAAATACAATTACTATTATTGGGGAACTAAATGTTTCTGTTGAATTCTGGATTATGTTTTAAAGGAAACTACAAAATACAGCCTACTTAGAAATTGAAATATATGAGGTCAGACAAAGTTAAGAAACTAGAGCTTGGCTCTAACGGGTTTGGCTCAGTGGATAGAGCATCGGCCTGCAGACTGAAAGGTTCCAGAGGGTTTAATTCCGGTCAAGGGCATGTACCTTGGTTGCGGGCACATCCTCAGTAGGGGGTGTGCAGGAAGTGGGTGATCGATGTTTCTCTCTCATTGATGTTTCTACCTCTCTATCCCTCTCCCTTCCTCTCTGTAAAAAAATCAATAAATTAAAAAAAGAAAAGAAACTAGAGCTTTGAATATAGAAAATGTGACACACTCCAAATAAAATATCCACCTTATTTCAGCATGCAATCAAGAAAGACTGCATATTACACACAGTGGAGGCATTTCATAATCCATTGCATGTAAAAGTAAGGGCTAGTTCCTCTAAATCAGCGGTCACCAACTGGTGGTCTGTGGACCACTGATGACTTTGCCCATGAACTTAAAATGTATCCTATGCCAATGTGTCAGGTCATTTGTGAAAAAGAGAACATAAAAGCAAAATTACAGTTATGAAGTAGCAATGAAAATAATTTTATGGTTGGGGGGTCACAACATGAGGAACTGTTTTAAAGGGCCAGAAGGTTGAGAACCACTGACCTAGAAGATACAGAAATTTCTGCATAAAAACTACCTGATTAATTTCCAGAGCAAGTGGGCCACTAGTAATCTCTCAGAAAGCTAATAATCTGTGTATAGGTCCTTTCAATACAAAATGAACTGCCATGGTCGGTGTGGCCCAAGGTTGGGCATTGTCCCATGCATGGAAAGGCTGCCAGTTCGATTCCAGGTCAGGACACATGCCTGGGTTGCAGGCTTGATCCCCAGAGGGGGGCATGCAGGAGGCAATAGATTTGATGTTTGGTTCTCACATCAGTTTCTCTCTCTCCCCCTCTCCTTTCCTTTCTCTCTAAAAATATCGTGTGTTTTTTTCTTAAGGACTTTTTAAAAAGCTAGATTACGAATATTTTCCATGGAAGGTGAGAAGAAATGGAATTAAACCACTATGTATATGCAATGTTACTTTCTCTACATAGAAAAAGTCAGTAATTTTCCTGAGACAAAACTTAAACCAATCTCCTAAGATAAGTCAAATAACTTCAATTCTAGTTTATACCAATTAAAAGGGAGAAAGTCAAGCAGGGATTGTAAATTACTCTCGTCAACTTGCTATTCACAAATGGTAAATTAATCGTTGCTTGTGAACATTCATGAACTTTGTTAGAGTATATAACCAGCCCCCTTTTACTCAAATAGCTTTTCCCCGAAACTTATTTTTTACACACAAATGAAGGAATGATTTGGATTTTAGAACTATGTTGGGAGAAAAAGCACCCTTTTGCTTTATGCAAATACTAGAGGTCCGGTGCATGGTGGGGTCCCTTGGCCTGGCCTGCACCCTCTTGCAATCCAGGACCCCTTGGGGGATGTCGGACTGCTGGTTTTCCTGCTGGTCAGGCCTCTAGTGTGCATATAAGATCTTTGAGATATAAGTCCCTCTGAGACTCAGTCTGTTCCATGTTTCTGTGCCTGTGCATTGAGCATCTGCCCCCCTCCCCCAGTGGTCAGTGCACATCATAGCTACCAGTTGAACAGTCACTTAGACTTTTATATATACTAGAGGCCCGGTGCACAAAATTCATATGTGTGTGTGTGGGGGGTTCCCTTAGCCCAGCCTGCACCCTCTTGCAGTCCAGGACCTTTCAGGGGATATCCGACTGCCAATTTAGGCCCAATCCTGCAGGGATGTGAATCAGGCCTAAAGTGGCAGTTGGACATCCCTCTTGCAATCCAGAACCAATGGCTCCTAACTGCTCACCTACCTGTCTGCCTGATCATCCCTAACCGCTCGCTGGGGGGTGGGGCCAGCTGGGCCAAGGTACATGGTCGTTCTGCCGTTTCGGTCGCTGGGCTTTTATAATACAGGATAGATACCAAGGGAAAAGGGGAGAGGATAGATAAATAATGTAGTGAAATTACAAATCACAAAGTTCAGATGTGTCCTAGCAAGTAAATACTACTCTTTGTTTTTTGTGTTTTTTTTTAAATCCTCACCCAAGGATATTTTTCCATTGATTTTAAAGAGAGTGGAAGAGGGAAAGATGGAGAAATACATCAATTGGTTGCCTCCTGCAGGCATGCACACCAACCAGGGCCCAGGCCAGGAAGGAGCCTGTAACCAAGATATGTGCCCTTGACTGGAACTGAACCCAGGACATTTCAGTCCACAGGCTGATGCTCTATCCACTGAGCCAAACTGGCTAGGGTTGATACTATCCTTTTTCTGACTAAAATCATACCCTCAAGATGTAGTAATGACCAAACATTTCAATAATATAAAACTGTTTAATTCTTCCCCAAAGTTTGCACGTACATGGGGTTCTTAAATTTTTCTTTTATACTCAACGTCCTATGTATAGAACATGGGAGGAATCAACACTCATTTTACAGAAGGGGGGAAAAAAAAGTCATATTCCCAAATAACAAGTCACAACATTCCCTTTCCTGGCCTTGGCCTTTTGTGACTGTTACCAATAATATTAAAGTTTTGTTGTATTTTCACAACTTCAGACATAAAACTCTTGTTATTTACCCTGTACATCTAAGAAAATTAAGCCCAGGGATAGTGTTTCTTATTAGCATGTAAGGGTCACCTACATAAGTAATCAAGGCTATATATAAATGATACTTGATAAAGAAAAACCATCTTGGGACACTGGAGAATAGAATTAACTAAAATCACAACTCAGGGATCCAATTTCCAGTGATTACAGTTTCTCCAAAGTTCTTGAGGTAGGAAAGATGTAGGAAAAGAAGCAGGTATCTAAATCATTTCAATATCTCTGAGGCCATATGTGAACTCAATTCATCAAGAGTTCAGGGCCTTTATAATTTGGATTACCCAGAATAAGCAAGCAGAAACAAACCATCACACGTTATACACCAATGTGTTTAGTTCTTTTATGTGGAAAGTCCATTCATACCATAACTTTTTCTGGAAACTTAGGACTAAAAATTAGAAAGAAATAGGACATAGTATTTACAATTCTCCAGCTACCTTAAACCTTTAAAACGTAACCTAAAGCCAGCTGTGGAAAAATATTTCAATGTCCAACAGAATTAAGATGGAGCCCAGAAATAAATGTTATGACTACCTTGTTCCCAAGGGAGCCCAAACCAATGAAATACAAGGTAAATAAAATATCTTGAAATAGCAATCTGTTGGTATACTTGATAAACTATAGCATAAAGAAAAATTTTCTATCAAACTCACTTTAGGTTAAAAAAGGGTATTTTAAGTTTTTTATAAGCTAAAACTAAGATCTTGCTTTCAAACTAAGATTTTATTAAACATATTATTTTTAAAATGTGAACATGATTTTAAAAGAATCAAACCCCATTGGTATTAAGTGAAGAATAAACTAAGCTTTGCATAAAACAAGCACATATTTATAAATACACATACTCTTTTTTGCTTCTTACTCAGAGGATCTTAATAATAGTGGGTTTTCTTGTTATTTTAACCTTCTAAAATTTACATTTCTGATTCTTTATCAAAGAGCATTTACTGATCATCATGTTTCTTGTCTGAGAATTGACAATTTATTTTTGCTTATTTATCTATGGAGTCTGTTTTCCTTAATGAATCACAGACATTTAAAAAAATATTCTGACTACAAATTCTTTGTCAGTTATCTGTAATGCAGACATCTTCTCCAGGTATGTGGCTGTTCTTCACTTTTCTGATGCTTCCTTTTGATAAATAGATGCTTTAAATTTTAATATTGTTGAATTTATCAATATTTTACACATTTGCCTTTATATATTTTAAAAGAATTTTTCCTTCTCTAAGGTTTAAAAAAATGTTCTTTATTTTCTTTAGTTTGCTTTTCACATCTAACCATTAATCCATTAGAACTGTTTATATATTGATATGAGGTAGTGATCCAGTGTAATTTTTCCCATATGGATAACTAAATGACCACAAATGAATAGTCTATATCTACTCCTGTGTACCTCTGAAACACATCAAGTTTCTATATACCAGTATACCTGGGTAGTCTATTTCTGGGCTTTCTATTCTGTGCTATTGGTCTATTTGTTTATCCCAGTGGTTCTCAACCAGAATCTTTTCCCTCTTCTTCCCGCAGGAGTCAATATCTAGAGGCATGTTTTGGCAATCTCAAGTGGGGTGCTACTGGTATCTAATGGGCAGTGGACAGGGATGCTGTTAAAAATCCTACAAATTCCTGAACAGCTCCACCCACCTCCCAACAAAAAATTATCTTGTCCAAAATGTCAATCGTGTCATAGCTTAGAATACCTAATCTATCCTTATGTGGTCCTGATTACTATTGTTTTACTTTGTTTTTCACATCACAGGTTTTCTGAGTTCCTTCTATAGCACCAAAAATAACTATATCTCACTCTTTTCATCAACTTTATTGTATGGCTGAACCTAATACAATGAACAGATTCCCTTTTAATAGACATTTAAATGAACAATTTGTTGTTTTGTCGTTACCAACAATGCTGCAATGAATATCCTTGCCCATAGTCTTTGTACAACTATATTTTTAGGTCAAATTCTTAGAAACAAAATTGTGTGTCAAAAGGAATATGATGAATTTCAACTGATAGTGCCAAATGGCTTTACAAACAGAAGTGACAGCCTACAAAAATTGTATCACTTTACCTATATTACAGAAGGAGAAAAAGAGTTTTGCCTTACCAGTTTCTATTCAAACTTTGAACTCTTCACTAATCTAATAAGTGAAGTTTTGTATTAACTGTATTCACTTAAATATAAATGAGGCTGAGTAATTTTTCTTCTGTTTATTGACCATGTGCATTTCATTTATTGTGACTGCTTATCCTGGGCCCATTGTTCTCTGGAAGTGTAAGTTTTTCTTACTGACAGAGTAAAACTTTTAGAAGGACTTCAATCTTATATGATACAGACATTTTCCCCCTCAATGTGCCATTTTTTAAAGAAAATTAAAGAGTTTTGTCATAAAAGCTTTTAATTTCCCTTGTAATTTCTGGATTTTCTTTTATGTTCAGAAAAGCTTTTCCACTTCAGTGAATTATCATTATATGAGTAATACTATTAAAACAAAGTCCTATGCTCTCATTTTCTGCCTTGGATTTAGATTTGCCAATTCAGCATTATGTTGCACTGGGTTGCATTTCATTTAGTATGTAACAACTCCTAAGAATAACTTAACATTCTTAAATATTCTGTATATTGTGATAAGATTTTATTTGGATCTCCAAAATGAGATGCTTTATTTTCTAATCTCCTGAAACTCTCAGTTGTAGTACTTTATTGTAGGGAAGAAAAGTAAATTCTTCAGATGCTATATATAAAATTGGTACTACATCGATTGGTTGCCTCCTGCAGGCACGCACACCAGCCAGGGCCTGGGCCAGGGAAAAGCTGGTTTGCTCAGTGGACAGCACATCAGCCTTCAGATAGAAGGATTCCAGGTTCGATTCTAGTCAAGGGCACATGCCAGGGTTTTGGGCTCAATCCTCAGTGGGGAGTGTGTAGGAGGCAGCCAATCAATGATTCTCTCTCATAATTGGTGTTTCTATCTCTCTCCTTTCCTCTCTGAAATCAATAAAAATATATTTTTAAAAAATAAAATTGGTACTGCTTTTTTTTACTTAGAAAACGTATTTCCATTTTGACATTTTTATTTTAAAGAAAAAGGTCAGACTGCCAAGTTTTAAGATTTATATACAGCAGTATATAAATTATTTTAAAGAGTCTATAATTACTAAAACACACACACATACACACACAAAACACAGGTAGAACAATTAATTTTAACTATCCTTTGGTATCTTCTACACACAAACCTGCCACTCTCAAAAAACAACAGATGCCTCATTGAATGGGCCTTACTTGCTTTTATTCAAGATGTTTTGGTGTTTTTTAGCACCAAAGCCATTTTTTTAAAAACGTTATCACTTACAAATGTGAAAAATTCGCATAATTACATTGGCACAATTTAAGGAACAGCCAGGTGATGGATCTGAAAAGTATTTTGTATTTCTCATAAAGTCTGACCCAAAGAATATTTTGAGATAAAAATTTTCAAATTAACAGTGTCAACATTTCCCTGATACCTTCAAAAGACCAAAATATCTGTAACACAATATGGTTGTTTTAAAGAAATACGTTCTGATTTTTAGATAGGAAGAGAGAGGTAGAGAGAGAGAGAAACACCGATGGCTGCCTCCTGCACGCCTCCTCCTGGGGATGGACCCTGCAACCAGGGCATGGGCCCTGACCCGGAATCCAACCCAGGACCTCATGGTCCATGGGGCCATGCTCAATCCACTTAGCCACACCAGCTGGGCAACACAGTATGGTTTTAAGTATTCAAAAAATTTTTTTTAACTATCAAGCTTACTATTAGCTAACCCTTACTAGGTCCCAAGTACTGTTCTAGGGCTTACATCCTATCTCATTTATTGTCCGTAACACCCAATGAGAGAAATACCATTACTGTCTGTCTTTAAAAAGATACAGATAAGAACAGGGAGGCATGGAACAACTAAGTAACTTGCCTGACATCTTATTCTTATGATTTATCAAATACAAACTTCCATGATTTACTACAAAAATAAGAAGCAGGATAGGGAACAAAGAAAATATTATTACTTTTTTTAATGTTCTTAAACCACAGATTATTCAATTAAGGAGAATACTCCTTTTCCTTAAAGTTCCCTAGCTCAACTCTGAGCACACTGCATTTAAAATTCTCGGCACCTGGTCCCAAAAGGGTTTTCAGAGAATCTGCAGCCACCTGCTGTACGAACAAGGCAGCAGCTACACTATTTGGGCAATGAATATGTGAATCCTCTCAAAGTTCCTTTTTTTCCTCCTCCACCATGGACTTTTCTCAAATCAGAAATGGGGATAGCCATCTTCCTACCCTCAAGTCCTGTTATATATAATTACTTAGTTTCCAAAGCTGCACTTGGTTATCCCCTTGATCCCAAATCTGATCAAGTGCCCTAGAAGTCTGTTACCTTCTGCTTTCTTTTGAGGAAGGTGAAGGCAGGGTTGGCAGTTAGGCTCAGCTGGGACCACCTTACTATACTAACTGCATGTGAGTTTATGGTATGAGTGGCTTCTTACTGGCAGGAATAAAATGCCTTCCCAACAGTCCCACTTCTTATTAATTTCATTTTAACATTAACTTCATCCATAATTGTCAGAATTAAATATGTTAAGTATGAAACATTAAAGCTAGCGAATGCTTTTTAAATTTAAGAATAACTGACAGTATTTCAAGTGCATAACGTATGTTTCCGGGGTTGATATTTGTACACATTAGGAAGTCGCACAGCTCCACTTTGGCCACAGACAACGAGGGCACTACACTTTTGCAGGAGGAAAAGCTGGTGTCAGCAGCTGGTGGGTTACCCATAAGTCTTGTGCTGAGGAGCAGCACGTGATCCTCACTGTACCCTTCTGTGTCTGGACTGCAGCTGGCCTGAGGAGAAAACTCAACCACTACTGATGTCAGGAGATTTTTAAGCCTAGGCTCTGGCAACCACTTACTTGCTGTGTATCTAAAGCAAAACACAACCTCTGAGCCCGTTTTCTCATTTGTAAAGCGAGAATACCACCTACCACCTCCCACCCCTGAGGAATCTGTGAAGGTTAGACATTAGGTTCGATAATACCAGTGAAAATGCTTTGCAAAAATAAAGTCTTAACTGTACACATTGCTACTTACTGCGAAGAACAAAACTCAACATGACCCCTCTCGTTTTGTCCGAATAAAGAAGCAACAGATGGCCCCGAGTTCAGGGAGGTGTGGGAAGGACCTCACTATCCGCAACACTTCAAAGCCTCGCCGCCTAAGCACTCAGCGCCCACACCGGCCAAGCTGCACGACCGATTCCTTCACGCGGAAGCGCTTTTCGCTTTGGTGATGCCGGCGAAGACGGGCGTCAAACCTGTGAGGCTTTTCAACACTTCGGGCAAATGCCACCAAAACGGGTCTCAGAAGCCTCTCTCGGAAAAGTCATCCCTTCCCGGCCACGGTTTTCCTTCAAATGCCTCTCCTCTATCCACGGGACATTCAGGACTCCTTATAGCCACACCGTCTTCGCCAGAAGGGGCTTTGGTCGGGGTTTCCAGGTCTGACACGCAGAACCCGCCCCTTCCGCCTGGATGGCATTTACCGCAGACGCCGCCACGGTCACCTGAAAACCCCGTCGACACAGAAGTGGCAACAGACGAGCACCCTCGTTGTGGAAAGAAGGAAACGGAGGCCCAGGCCTCAGCACCAGCCCAAGGTTACACACGGCGGGGCAGCGACAGGGGCGAGGGAGGCGCGGTCCCCGGCTGCCGCACAGGAGGCGCAGTCAGCCCGCCCTCCCTCCCGCCGCACTCGGTGCCGAGGGGCCGGGTGGCTCCCGGAGCACCTCTGCGGGTCACCGCCTCCTCCTCCCGGCCGCGAGGACGCCCCGTGGGGACGAGCCCGGTTCTCAGTCCCCCTCACACGCCTCACAGTGACTCAGCCTGTCACACGCACACACACGACCCACGGCCTGCACGCGGCTGCCCGCCCCTCCCCCTTACCGAGGAGCCGGAGGCAGATCTGGAGCCCGATGCAGAACCGGCTTTGGCTGGAATCGTAGTAAGAGTTGAAGATGGCGTCGATGATGTAGAGGCAGGGCACCCGGAGCGCCACTTCGAGCGCCGCCCAGGCCTGCTGATGGGCCATCCGCACCTGCTGCTGCGGGGGCCCCACCGCCGCCATGAGCCGCTGCCGCACCGGGGCTGGGCGGGCCTGGCAGTCCCGGGACGGCGGCCAGGGGCGGGGGCTGAGGCGGCGACTCCGCCCCCTCCTCCCGGGTCTCTCACGACCCGCCCGCCGCCCGCTCGCGTCTCTCGAGCAGGAGCAGGCGGCGGCGGCTCCCGGGAGGCCTCTGGGCGTCGGTGTTCTCGGCTGGCTAAGGCCTGGCTCCTCCTCCCTCCACCGCCTCCCCCGCCCGCGGAGCCACCATCTTGACCTCGCCCGCGGGGCTCTGCCGTTGGCGCTGTTAGGAGGCTGAGGCGATGCCCCAGGTCACGCGAGACCGCGGAGACCGCGCTGCTGTCGCGTCACAATCGGACGCTAAGGGCGCCCCCACGTCGTCATCACGTACGGCGTAGCCAACGTCCGTCAGCGTTACCATGGTTTCCGCTCACCACTGCGACCCACGCTGCCTCGGTTGTTTCCGAGCCTCGCCGCGACGCAGGCGCCCTGTGGCAGCCGCGCCCTCCAGTCTCCGAGCGGCCGCCACACCCGCGGCGGCGTGGGCTGCGGGAGGGATCCCCCTGCTTCCACGGGCGGGGCTTCTTCGTTGTTTTATTAGAGCCCATTAAATGTCCCATAAACATGGTTCAAAGGTGCTGGCGAGCAGGAAAGGCAAAGGGCGCCGCCCGCCCCATCTACTCACCCGACCCGGCGGCGGCTCTGAGACGTGCCGGCCGCCGGCATTCCCGGGGAAGACCTCCCGGAGGCGTGTCTGCGTGCCTGTACGGAGCCGCCGCGGGCTGTGGCTCCGGGCTGTGTTTAGGCGCTGGACCGGGAGAAACGTCCCTCCTCCCTTTGCACATCACCCTAACCTCCTCCTCCCCAGCTGGGCAGAACTGAGGACACTTACCAGCCACATTTTACGGATATCAAGGGTCACTGTGAAGTAAGGGCAGGAACCCAGGCTCCGACTTTAATGTCCAGTTTTCTTTAAGGAAAGCATACCCGGCAGTCCCTCCTTGCCTCCCAGGCAGAAGAGATCATAGTTTTCTTACTTTTTTGTTGTTGTTTTTTTGTAGGAGATCAGAACGTGCCACCCCAAAGTATGCCACTTTGACATAGGATTACTTTTAGCTAAAATGAAGAAAGAGCTGAAGCCCCCCTCTCTCAAGAAAGGCTCTCTGCCTCCACGCCCCCCCAAACACATTTGCTTAGAAATCAGGACCTAAATGACCATTTGTAAAGGTGTCCCTCTCCCTTACGTATAAGAGGACTCTCAGACTCTGAATCATCCACTAACTTGACTAATCATCTTCCACAAGTTTCCTCCATATATTTACCTTCCCAGTTACCACCCCCTAGAAGCCTGTACTAATCTGACCATACTTATTTTTCTCTTACTTCACCAGAAAATAGGAATATATATTAGCTATTAACCAATGTCATCCCATAAGTTTAGTTATAACAATAATTTAAAAAGGAAAATAAGAATGTAAGTCAGGTCAGAGCCTGCACTGTAGACCCAGCCACCTCAAATTAAGGAGGGTGAACTAGTACGCGAGGAGAACCTGGTTTACCTAGGGTCCTAGCCCAACTGCACTCTGCAATCCGCTCAGGGCTCTAAATGGGTCATTAATAAAACTCCAAAACCCCTTTCTCTGGGTGGAGGTAAGTGTGGTAGAATGACTGAACCCACACCCAAACTCCTTACTGCAGTCTCATGTTTTTAAACTTCCGTTTCTCATCCCCTACGAATAATGACTGCCATCTGTGTTTCCCATATACTAGGCACTGAGCTAGGGGTGTTAACATTTTCCTTAAATCTTTGTATCATCATTATTTTGATAGGTATCATTTTCTGTTTTAGAGAGGAGGAGCCTGAGGCTCAGATAAGTTACCAAGAACATAAAGTTAAGTGGCCAGCATGGCCATAGCTACTGAAGAGCAGACCCTGGACCTGAACCCAAGGCTACCTGGAACTTAGAACTTCAGGCATCTTTGACTCCTTCCTCTTTTCTCCCACAGCCAATCTGCAAGCAAATCTTGCTCATTTTTTCTAGAGGGTCTCTTGTGTCTGTTTCCTTACTGCTGTCACTGCCAGTATTCTAACCCAAGATCCTACTGTAGCTTGCCTATTTACTGCAATATCATTTTGATCACCATTTTTCTAATCCAGTCTGTTTACTTCTGCTGGGTTAATTCTCCTAAACTGCACACCTGGGGAATAATCTTGTGGTTTTGACAAAATTCCCAAAGGAAAGCAAACTTGGTAAGAGGAGACAACTATAAAGGCTTATATGGAAACATCAGAGATGTGAATTAGCTACTTAGCCCATCTGTTATTCTGCCCTAATTGCAATTTAAAGGAAAAAGAGAGAGGCTATTATGGAGAATAGGGCCCATTAGGAATAATCTAAGGGTAGTGTGGTAAGGAGACAGGAGGTAAGTACCATTATATTATGATCATGCAAAATGCAAAATAGTTCATGGGTTTTCTCCAATTTTTATTTTAAAAGTGAAGTGTAGTAAATATTAAATAAAAATGTTTTTAAAATGAGCAAATGCTACAGTTCATGTTAATGTTTTAACAGTTTCCAATCTTAATTTGATGCATACATTTTATAATAATTATTAATTCACTCAGTGATACAGGAGGTCACAGGTTCAATCCCTGGTAGGTGGGGGCACATGCCTGGGTTGCTGACTCAATGCCCCTGTAGGAGCATGCAGGAGGCAGCCGGTCAATGATTCTCATCATTTATGTTTCTATCTCTCTCTCCCCCTCTTCCTTCCTCTCTGAAATCAATTAAAAAAATGTATTTTTTTTTAAAGAAGTTCTAGTTCAAACTAAATTCTATCTTAGGCCAAGAACGTCCAGGACTGGTGGCACAGTCATGCTTATCTTTCTCACATACAACTTCAAGACAAGCTTCTTTTAAACTCTCCAGGTCTCACTTGCCTCACCCGTAAAGTGAAGGTTTGACTAAGATCCTGGCAAATACTTTAAAATACTACTTTAAAACTAAATTTATATCAATGAGGTAGTAGTTAGATGCTTAGGAATCTTTTAAATAAAAGCAAAGCTTTCAAAGAAATAGCTATAATTCACTGAATTTAATCTTTGGTTTCTACATTGATTTGAATGTTGCACAACTCAGGTATAGATTTATATTGAGTCTATACAGAACAGTACACACACACACACACACACACACACACACACACACACACTTTATATACATAAATTACCTGTGGTCAAAAATAATCTGTTCTTTCAGCTTTAATGATTCAAAATGCTGCTTAGTAGCTCTAAAAAGCCTTTAGATAATATGATGTGTAAAAACCAGTTTGACTTTTCTGTCGACGTTTTCATCAGCCAAATCTTTGTTCCAAGCAACAGAAACTGATTCTGGGCTATCATTACTCCTCAAGATTTCAAGTTCCAAGAATGACCTTGCAATTGGTTGAGCTTACTGGACCATGTATCTGTACTCGAGCTGTACCTAGGACAAGTACTAGCAGTTTCCTGGGAAGTGACGGGGGAAATGACGAAGCAGTAGAAAACAGGCACTTAGAATTACCCATCCCAACTCTCCCCAAGGAAGTACCATGTGTTTCCTTTAAATGGAATATAAGGACACTGGTAGGAAGGGTAGGGAGTAATAGCCCCCAAAGGGACAAATACATCCCTTAGCTTTATCTCAGACCTCAGGAAATATTTAAAAAATAATCTCCGGTCCTAAATTACTTTAGGGGAGCTTCAATTTTTCTCATCACTAAATTTCAGATATGCTCATCAAAATTCAGCTATTTGAATTTTCTGGTTTTGTAAGTGCCAAATGAACAGGAACAGTCTATTGTTGTTTAGTTAACAAAGGAAACAACAGAGAATATAGTGGCATATGGAATCAACGGGTTTACATTACCTGACTTATGGTTCATTCATTTATTCATTCAACAGACATTTACCTGAGCACTATAAGCTGGCAGTATGTTTGCCCACTTCTGCCTCTAGACAGAGTACTTAAACTCTCTAGTCTTCAGTATCCTCATCCTGTAAAAAGGAAGTTTAATATAAAACAAAATAAATGACATGCACTATCCAATTCATCTTCAACAAACCTGTCCACGGTCACAGACAGGAACAGTGGCAGAGTCAGGTTTCTAGCCCTTGTTTTTCTGATTCCAGAGTTTAAGGTCTAAATCTCTGCAAGTAATTTCTCATGCTTGTTACACAAATTATAACTCTATATTTTAATACTTAGTATGGTATATAGTAAAAATATTAAGAGAAATACTCAGTGGAAGCTTTATATAACACTTTATGTAACATTTAGCACTGGCTCCATATTTCCTATGGACACTCAGTAGTAATGTGAAGATGTTTATTAGTTTGGGTTGTTATATGTGACAATTATTCAGTAATTTAATTTATATTAGAATATGAGTAGATGGCAGGTTCAAATATGTAAATCTTCTAGGGTGATGGTCAAGAATAATCTGAGGGCTGAGATACTGCTGAAAGGAAGAGTAAAGCAATACTAAATTAAAGACATCTGCCTATCAAGGCAGGAGCCCAAAGAAGATGGATATATTATCCCACAGACATGGGAAGTACAGGAACCTTCACCTTAGATGGGATACTGTAGTCCCAGCTTCTGATAATCACCTTTCATTTCTTTAAAAAAAATCCTTTCTCATTTCATAACTACACCCAAATTAGTAGAATAAAAGCTTCAAAATGGAAGATTCAATATTGTAACAATGTCAATTTTACCCCTATAGGTCAATGTAATCCCAACAAAAAAATCTCAGCAGGTTCTTTGCTATTTTAACATCATAAGAAAATGCAAAAGATCAAGAATAATGCAATCTTGAACAAAGTTGAAGGACTTACAGCAGGCATCCTCAAACTACGGCCCGCGGGCCACATGCCGGGTGTTTTTGCCTTCGCTGCCAGTCCTGCTTAAAATAAGCAGTGTGCTAGGAATGTGTTCATAGTTTTTTTTTTAAACTATAGTCCGGCCCTCCAACAGTCTGAGGGACAGTGAACTGGCCCCCTGTTTAAAAAGTTTGAGGACCCCTGACTTACAGTGTCAGTTTCCAGGACCTGTTTTAAAGCTATAATTCAGACAAGATGGTGTTGGTGCATGAATAAAAAACTCACGAGTGGAACAGAAGAGAAAGTCTAGAAACAGCCCCATACTTAAAAGTTTATGATTAAAGTGGCAGTACAGAGGGAAAAGGATGATTAAAAAACACACCATACACACAGCAATATAATGGGACTCTACGAATACAGCCTAACAAGGGACAGCATATCACTTAATGGTGAGACACACTGGAGGCACTGTCTCTGAAAGCAGGAACAATTTAACTCTGTATTAGAGGTGGGGCGGGGGTGGGAATAGAGCAAGTTAGACTGCCAGAAGCCTCCCTTTCCAATCGAGATTCAGCTATTTACTTTGAACTTTTTTTCCTCACCTTAGCACTCCTACAACATGCTATCACTCATATGGCACTTACTTCATCGTCCTCCAATTCTGAGTATGTGTGTTATTTCAGTTGCTAGGGTGCGAGCTCCTCAGAGACGGGAGCTGTGTCTAGTGAGTATATTTCCTATGGACACTTAATATTTACGAAATAACCCCAACAGCATCAGTCCTGTCTGGTTTACCGCCACTGTGGCAAAAAGGACAAGCAGCCCAGCCCAACGCCACCTAACCAAATGCCAGGTACAATGATAATCCTGATAAAGCCTCACGCTTTTATCTACTTCCTCTATCAGATAAACAAGTCCAGAAGGCTTCAAAGTGCACCAAAATAAGGCTCTGAGAAGTGATTCTCCACAATTAGTCACCCCAAAGGTAAACAGTGATTCCCTACAGTTAGTCATCCAAAGGTAAACAATGGTGATGGCAGACAGCCAGAAAATCCAGTGAGGCTCGAAAGACTGCAGAGCACCTCACATTCCCTACAGCTCCTTCCGCTGGGCCTGATGTTGTTGGCCAGGGAAGGAAGATGAAAAGAGAATTGGAGCCCTTTAAAAATTTCAGGTTTTAACTCGAACTTTTAAAATAGCTAGCAAGCCCTGGCTGGCATGGCTCGGTTGGTTGGCGCGTCACCCATATACGAGTTTTTGCGTTTGATTCCAGGGAAGGGCACATAATTAGTATGCTGGTTCAATCACTAGTCAAGGGACATGGAAGGCAGCCAATCAATGCTCTCTCTCGCATCCATATTTCTCTCATGCTCTCTTCCTTCCCCTCTCTCTAGTCAATAAGCATATCCCCAAGTGAGGATTAAAAAAAAAAGCTAGTAATTGGCAGCTATTGCACAGCTTAAGAGTGAAAATCTAGTTTCCCTATGATTTAAAGCAGTCATTTTATCCATTTTTCTACCATAATAAACCCAATCCTTAAGACATCACTCTCCTCCCGACACTCATTTAGGAATGCCTAAGTAGAGGAATAGAGTTAATACACTAAAGTAACTTTTGTCCTCTTCCCTCCCTATTTTGTCAGTGATAATAATAAAGCAGCACCATTTTAATGTCTTGATATAGACTCCATTGTTTAGTCACATTGATTTTATTTCTTAAATTCATCCACCTCCCACTGCCGCCAACTAGAGGCCACCATCACCTCATGCCTGGACAACTGCAGAGACCTCCTCCCTGGTCTGCTTCCACCCCGACACCTTCCAGCTGGCTTTTCATATGGTGATAACCGACATCCTGTGTACAGCCGCTCATCACATAAAAGCCATGTAAGATAATTCAGAGAAACCCTAATTTTGTAAATACTGTAAGGAAATCCAATGCCAAAAGAATACGGAAACCATGTACCCACGGTCAGACAGAACCGAGGTCAGGATTCGGGATTCACGGCCGCACAGGTGGGCTTCATTGCAGTGAGCCATACTGCTTTCTCCCAGGATGGACTGGTCTAGAGCCTGCTTGCAGGGCCACAAAATACTGCATTAAAGTAGATTCCTGGAGACGAGAGGGGTGAGAACCTGCCTGAGCTGATGCATTAAGGTTCACTCACAGGTATATCCTCATGTCTCTGGATCCACCTTCTCTAGCCAACCAGAGGGCAGGGCCGGCATTCTAGATCCAGGACTATGTGATCCACGTGGGGTGCATAGGATTTCACTGGTTGGATGTGCAAGATTTGTGTCTTCCACGGTCTCCCGTGCACCTGCTGAAGAAGGGTGACAATTCGAGCTTCTGCAGACTCCGCCCACCTGTGCCACTCTGGCTTGCTGGCTGCTGACAGCACTTTTCTCCTAGAATCCCCAGTAGCTCCATTTTCCCATTGGTTATTGATAATTTGCTGAGGACAAGGCCAATCCTCCTTCTCCATTTCACTGTTTCCCGGAGGCTGGGGACTCCTCCCTGGGAAAGATTCCACATTGTGGTGGATGTGCAAAATGCCCCCGGCATCCTTGCGTAGCACCCGGCAGGCAATCGGCCAGCCTTCTTCGGAGCTGGGAATCAGCCCCAGGTTCACCCGGTCTGCAATGTCTGAGAGGTTCAATTTTCTGTTGTCTCCAAAGTGTATTTGGCACCGATCTGCTACTCCATTGATCTCCAGGTTACGTTTCAGAGCAACGACAGCATGGGGGTTCCACTCGCAGGCGTGGACGAAGGCGGCACCAGCATGCACGAGGAATGGCAACGTAAAATAACCAATCCCTGCATAGAGATCCACCAGCACTTGCCCAGCACAGGGCAGCGACGCCACCCGAAGCTTCTCGGTGATGTTTCCGAAGGAGAACATGCACTGGGTTATGTCGAACGTGTATCGGATCCCGTTATCCACATGCTCAACCCAGCCACCGTCGCCCAGCAGCAGGGTCACTGCCGGCGTTCGAGTGCCATCTGCTGACACCCGCCCTCGTCTGGCCAAACGCCGGACGCCGAGTGCCGAGGCCACAACCTCCCAGAGTTCTGGTTCCAGATTTTCCCACGGCTTGGCTTGCAGACAGTTCTCACTCAGCAACAAGAGGTCACCGTGTCGTTGCCAAGACCGGGGCACATCAGCCTCGAGCTCGGCGGACCATGTCACTCCCCGACTCTCTGCCCAGCGCCTCACCTCAAGGCACAGCCGCTGGGCAGGTGAGCAACCCCGGGCCTTCCTGGAAGGCGCGGGGCCCGGGAGCTGCGTCAGTGCACAGGTGCCGCCCGGAGCCACACAACCCCTCAGCGCCCGCAGGTGCTGCTCGGGGAGCGCCTCTCCCTGCACCGGCAGCGCCACGGTGCCGTCCGGCATCTTCTGCACGCGGTGCCGTCTGTCCAGGAGCTTCTCCTTCTCGAGATATTCCCTGCATCGCTGGGTAAACCGCGGCTCAGTCACCACTGCGAGCACGGCCGCCGGCTTCCCACCTTCCGTGTCCATGCTGCGGGCCCCACATTCTCGCGGATCCCCTCCGCCTCGGCTCAGAGTGCCCGCGGCCGCAGCAGGAAGAGAGGCGCGCACGCCGCTGTGCCGGGGCGGAAGTGACGTCACCGGCAAGCCGGAACTACAGGGTGACGGCACGCCTCCCGTCGTTGCCATGGTGAAGTCCCTCCTGCCGTCTGTGTTGTGATCGACGGTTACTCGCTTCACCCCAACAGGAAATTAATAACAACCAGGACCTGTGTGGGCTTAAACACTCGAAATCAGTGCGTCTCCTCCAGAAGCCGCACGCCCTCTCGTCAGTGCTGCTCACGAACCCAAACAGGGAAGTGAGCCTGGGATGACGGGCCGACTTTGGAGAAAGGCTTCCCACAGCCTCGTGCTGCTCTCTCAGGTCAGCACCAGCATTCGCCTTATACACTAGGGAAGAATCCGATGTAGATTCCTCATTCCTTTTCCTGGCAAAGATAGTCGTCTCCATCTCACTGTCCTGCAGTATAAGAAACGAAGGCCTGGAAGTCAGAAGGATCTAAGTTTGCATAAATCGTTATCACCCCTCAGAACGAGAATCTTCACCTTAAAATGGAATAATGTTAACATCCTCAGATGATTGCTATACTGGGTGGAGATACACACAATGTTTTGTACCGTGACCAGTGAAGAGTAAATACTCAAAAGAGATATAAGGTAACAGTCGAGTTGGTTAAATGGCAGATATATACCGCTTGAAATGCTTTGATATATCTAATGAGGACAAAGGGGAATTATCCAACCGATAAAATAACTGAAAATAAGAACTGCAAAGAAGCCCTATCCTTTTTAGTGACCTCCCACCATTCTACAGTTTAGGTAATTGAGACACAAAGAGATTAATAATTGAGGTCCCCAATTCAGGTGTGTCTGTATGGAAGACACAAGCTATGGCTAAAACATTTTCTTGTCTCTTCACACCTATTCATTATCAATCAGAATTTTTTAAAAATACATTTTACCGATTTTTTTACAGAGAGGGAGGGAGAGGTATGGAGAATTAGAAACATCGATGAGAGAGAAACATCCATCAGCTGCCTCCTGCACATCTCCTACTGGGGATGTGCCCGCAACCAAGGTACATGCTCTTGACCAGAATCAAACCTGGGACCCTTCAGTCCACAGGCCAAAGCTCTATCCACTGAGCAAAACCGATTAGGGCCAGAATTGTTTTTGTTTTCAGTTTTTCTCTATGCTAGAGATTCAGAAATGGAGAAAACATCAACCAAGACAGAGTAGAAGACCTTCTTGGGGCCTCGTGTACCCTGGGGACTCATCATTCCTGTACATGGCAACTTTAATGGCTTCTAACTGCAAGCCATTTGGGAGTCTTTACCTGATGGCTTTCTCTGCTCGGCAGAATTATTTTAGCCCAAGTCCAGGGCAGACCAGAAATGCTGGGGAATTCATGCCCTCCCAGCATCCCACAACCAGTGAGTGATGTGAGCTGGTAAACAAATTTCCCAACTTCCACCCATCTTGGTTGCAATGTTCCATACTCTCTCAGAGTTCTCTCAGGACTTTAATTCTTCAATAGTCCTCTCTATGAACTGTGCTTTCAATTTTTATTTCCCCCCCCTTCCTGGATTATTCCTATCAGTATATAATCATGCTACCTTTTGCCAATATAACTACCTCTCCTGCGACTCTTCATTCCTTACTGAAAGAACTGCAGGAAAAACAGCTTTTGGCCAGAGTGTTTTAGTTCTAAAACATTGCCACTAGATGGCAGCAATTACCAACACCAAAGTAGTGCAAGCTTTGGATGTCCAGGGCAAATCAAGGGCCACTGTTCCTCACTGGCCTTTCTCCTTCTGTCTCTTTTTGGGACATCCTCAGTAAACCAGGACCCTCCCCAGCCTCCGAACCACTTTCGTGCTTGTGGTTGCAAGGTGGACACTAACTACAGCTGTAGGCTCTGTGAACATATTGAGGCAGGAAGACTAGGGCAGAGCAAAGAAATAAGAAGGGCCTGCCCCAAGGACTTCTGCCTATTCCTCCCGAACAGAAAAGGGCCCCATCCCCGCCCATGAGTGGGGGAAGTGGGTTGGCCTTACTTTTTGGTTGATTTCACATTTGATTATGGGGATAATTGAAGACACATAAGGGAGGGTATGCACACATCACCTACTAAGTGACATTCCACTAGGCCAGCAATTTTCAGCCACTGTGCCTGAGGAATTTTTGAAACTTGCAATAACTGACTATTTAGTCAGGGGCACCAACTTCTTTTACCTTAGATTGTCAAATTTTAAAAAATTGACAGGAAACATAACAATAGCTGTCCAGTGTAAATGAGTCAAAATTATACCTGTTTTTTGGTCAAGTCAGCAAAAAATATATATATATTTTTGATGTTCTGCTGAATTTTAGTAATTATGTGTGCCATGAGATTAAAAGAAAAAGATTGAAGAAATTTCTGCTTTAGGCTATAGACAGAAAAGCCCTTGGAGTCAACACAGAGACTCTAGAGAGGAGTTAAGTAAAGACAGAAAAGAGACGTCAGAGCAAAGAGAGCATCTATGAAAAAGTTTGCTGGTTTAAGAAAAGGCTGAGCCGACTCGTTCCATGACCTTCACCCGGCAAACCTGTATGTATTGCTGGGAAACGTGCATTCGGATTGGGGATCACCTTTCTCAGGACATCCCTCCAGGCCTCTCTTTCTTTTTCCTCCCATCTGGTGTTTTTGTGTTTTGTTTTGTTTTGTCTTGTGTGTGTATATTTTAAGATTTTATATTATTTTTAATAGTGACACTGAGGAAAATAATAACATTTATCAAGTTCATTGATAAATGACATTTACTTCAATATTTTATATTAATCTTTCTAAGAACTCTGTGAGATGTGCACTCTTACTATTCATGTTGTATTTTTTTATTATTTATTATTTATTTATTTATTTTAGAGAATCTCTAGCTTCAGTTTTTTAAAAACATATTGTTATTGATTTCAGAGAGGAAAGGAGAGAAAGAGAAAGAGAGATAGAAACATCAACGATGAGAGAGAATCATTGGTCGGCTGCCTCCTGCATGCCCCCTACTGGGGATCGAGTCCGCAACCCTGCCATGTGCCCTTGACCGAAATTAAACCCGGGACCCTTTGGTCTGCAGGTTGATGCTCTACCCACTGGGCCAAATCAGCTAGGGCATTATTCACGTTTTAAAGAAAATGATATTGAGGCTGTCATCCAGCTAGGAGGTGATGGAGCCAGGGTTCATATCCAGGCCAGCTGACTCCTGAGTCTACATTTTAACTACTACCTCATGCTGCTTTCAAGCACAATTTGACAGCATTGGTTTTCCGAGGTCTCCAAAATGATGCATTGCACCCCATGAATGGTCCCAGAGGTATGAAGAGGGAATACTAAAATTTTCTTCTTTTGATTCATTTTTTTATATCTCATACCTTTAATTTCTATATCTATATATGTAATAAGGTACATAATGTATTAGTATTGTAACTCTTTTAAAAAAATTATAAATACAAAAAAATTATAAATACACAAATACATAGTTTAGAGCTCTCTGGATCATGCTAACGCCCCATTGTCCTGGATCCAGCCCTGGGTAGGCATCTCCTGCTCCATTCTGCTTACTGGCATAGGTTGGGTGGGCTGGCCCATTGAGGGATGCAGCCCATGAGAGGGGGAACTCAGAAAGAATCCAAGGACACCACCTGAATGCACCAGAGATGTAGCTTGTTATACTTCCTGAAGAGGCTGTTGATGTCAGGTAGGAGAATTGCATTCCAGACAACATGGGTGTCCGCACTCTACAGCCCCTTGCAGGAGGATGACTCGGGGGAGGGAAGAGAGCCACAAGCTCCCTACAAATAAATACACCACCAGTTGCATGGTCCAGTGATCAAGGAACGGCAGTGCCTGGTACCTGCACCTGGAGAAGAGTGTTCAGGTGTTTGGGTAGCGCTGGTTTGCTAGGCTAGCCTGGGGAAACAAGTGGAGGTGGCAAGGGGTGGCCCAGGACAGTGTGGTTGCCACAGAAGCACAATAGTTTGTAGCCCAGAACTTCTAATGGAAATGCTTTCATATTTACTTCATATGTTGAAGGCAGCTGGGGCCCAGGAGGACCATGGGTCCTAGTACAGCAACTGCAGAGCAGGAAAATGTCTACCAGCCTCCAGTTTTACTATCAGATGTTAACTATGATTCTCCTTATTACTTAGCCAACACTCTTTTCTTTCTTTTACAGGGAAAGCATTTAAGAACCTTAAATCTACACTCATACAGTCACCTAACTCTCAACAAAGGCACCAAGAATACACAATGGGGAAATGAGAGTCCCTCAATAAGTGGTATTGGGGAAACTGGATATCTACATTTCAAAGGATAAAATTGGACCTTTATCTTACACCTACACAAAACCAACTCAAGTGGATTAAAGTCTTAAATGTAAGACCTAAAACCACAAAAATCCCAGAAAAAGACTCAGGGAGAAAAGCTCCTTGACATTGGTTGCGATAATGATCTTTTTGGATATAACACCAAGAGCACAGACAACAAAAGTGAGACTAAAACAAACTAAAAAGCTTCTACAAAGCAAACAATCAGCAACATGAAAAGGCAACCTATGGAATGAGAGAAAATATTTGCAAACTATATATCCAAAATATAAATTCTTACATACAACTCAGAAAAAAGAAAAAGAAAAAAAAAGGCAAAGGACCTAAAGAAACATTTTTCCAAAGAAGACATCCAAATGGCTAACAGATACCAGAAAGATGCTCAACATTAACAGTTATCAGGGAAATGCAAGTCAAAACCACAACGACATAACACCTCACACTGTAAGGACGTCTATTATAAAAAAAGACAAGAGAGAAAAGCGGGCAAAGATGTGAAGAAAAGGGAACCCTTGGGCATTGTTGGTGGGAATTTAAACTGATGGAGAGTCATTATGGAAAACAGTATGGAGGCTCCTCAATAAATTAAAAATAGAACTACCACATGATCCAGCAATGCCATTTCTGGCTATATAATAGAAGGACATAAAATCACTATCTTGAAGAGATAGCTGCACTCCCATGTTTCATTGCAGCATTATCACAACAGTCAAGACATAAAAATAACCCGTGTCCATCAACAATTAAGGAATAAAGAAAATGCAACACACACACACACACACACACACACACACACAGAGGAATGTTATTTCGCCATAAAAAGAAGAAACCATGCCATTTTCTACAACAGTGGTGAATGAATCTAGAGAGCACTATGCTAACTGAAATAAGCCAACTAGAGAAAGACAAATACTTTGTGTTAGGAAAAGCAAAATCTTTGTAAACTAACCTGTTTGTAATTTGGGGTTTTCTTATCTGCTTTTAAATTTTTGAAGACATGCCATTGAACTTTATGTATTCCAGGTAATTCATGATCCACAAATGGGAGGAATGGAAACACATAATCCCTGCTGTCAAGGAATTGACAGGAGAGTAGGAATCTGATAAGTAGAGTTACAAAGCACTGACCTTTGAGGCCTGAATCCCTTGCCTACCCAATGTCACACCTTCCTGATATCCTATAGACACCTACAGGGCAATGGTTTCAAAGGTACCTAATTAATAACAAAAGACTACTTCAGACGCTAATGGGATATGGGGTTTATTAAATACAAGTTAATAATTAAAACAATAATATATTTGTGCATGCTTTCTGGAAAAATATCTTATTACTTTATTCTTGTCTTATTCACCTTCTCTGTTATAAATTATATTTGAACTTATGCACCAAAGGCTACTAAAAAGGAAGGGAGCAATGTTATGAGCAGAAACAATAAAGTACTTCACCAAAGCGACTCAGAAAATACTAGTCAAAACTGGAATGAGGTTTCCAAACACACTGTCAGTATTTAAATATTTCAAGGTCAAAGTCACAGTAAGCAACTGGTCTAAGATATTTTTAGCAATAGCTACAATTAAGATTTAACAACACTGGTCAATTCTAGAAACTGTCATGCCATACATTGATTATTATCTTTTTTTTAATTTTTTTTATTTTTTACATTTTTTAAAATTACATAAAGCTTTACAAAGATTAGTACATATATCTCTTTTTTCCCCCTGCCCTTCCCCCAGCCTCCCCTACCCCCCAGTGTTTTGTGTCCATTGGTTATGCTTAAATGCTCACACAAAAGTCCCTTGGCTGATCTGTTACCCACCCCCCGCCCAACTTCCCTGTCCTTGTTGCTGTAATTTGACAGTCTGTTTGATGTTGCTCTGCCTCTGCATCTATTTTTGTTCACCAGTTTATAATGGTTATTATTATCCATAGATGAGTGAGGACATGTGGTATTTTTCTTTCATTGACTGGCTTATTTCACTTAGCATTATGTTCTCCAGCTCCATCCATACTCCTGCAAATGCTAAGAAC
>PVJC01007527.1:0-51184 GCA_004026665.1 Murina feae
TCTCTAGATCTCATCCTAGGATTAGTCTTTACTGTTATTCTTAGATAAGCCCTCTATTTTGAAGATTTGTGTCGTCTTAGTATTTTCTCATCTTGCTGGAGCACATTCTCAATAAATTTTTAAATTTATTTTTCATTTTTTAAATTATTTTATTTACTTAAATATATCTTACTGATTTTACAGAGAGGAAGGGAAAAGTTAGAGAGTTTGAAACATCTATAAGAAAAACATCAATCAGCTGCCTATTGGGGATGTGCCCGCAACCAAGGAACATGCTTTTTTTTTTTTTTTTTTTAAGGAACATGCTCTTGATGGGAATCAAATCTGGAACCCTCTAGTCCGCAGGCCGACGCTCTACCCACTGGGCAAAACTGGTTAGGGCTTGATAAATTTTTTTAAAAGGGGTTATTGCAAGAAAGAAATTTCCGAATCTTTATAACTAAAAATGTCTTTATTCTGTTTTCACATATGCTTTAGTAGTTTGACTGGTTGAAGAGCATTGTCCCTCATAGTTGAGAAGACATTTCTCCCTTGTCTTTAGTGTTGCTGATATGAAGTCTTTGCAAGTACCTTTGGGGATTACTCTTGTTTCTCTGTAAGCTTTTAGGACATTATCCATGGGGTTCTGAAGTTTTTACAATGATGTATCTAATGGTTTTCATTATTTATGGGTTACTTGGTGTGCTCTTTCAGTCTAAAGATTGGTATTGTTCAACCTCAGAACAATTTCTCTCTTTCCTTTTCCTTTATTTTCTCTTTCTAAAACATTGATTCATCACAGGTGAGATCTTCTAGGTTGACATTTAATGTGTCCTATGTTATCTCAACCTTGATCTTTTTGTTTTGCTTTCTGGAAGATTTCAATTTTATTTTCCAGTTTCATCTATTCATATTTTTATGTTTCACAATCGTATTTTAAATTTCTAAGGATTCTTTTTTGTTTTGTGTTCCCTTTTTTATGGCATTCCTTTCTGATTTTATGGATACAATATTTAGTGTCCATGAAGATAGTAAAACTTTTTTCTCTTCTCTGAATTGTCTTGTTTCCTGGTAGAGCCTTTTATTTTTTCCCTCCTAGTTGTCTTAGTCTTTCTCTTTTATGATTTTGGCTTTCCTCGAAATTCATATATCTCTTTGTCCATTCCTATTTAAGAATGAGTTACGAAAAAATTGATTGAGGGGCTTTCTGTCCAGAGGTAGGGATTCTCTACTTCTTGGGTTTAACCATTAAAGTCTGTGTAGGTGAGGAGCTGGCTGTTAGTCTGGGCAGGAGGAGCTCTAAATGTGAGAAGGCTGGAGTCTTTTTGCCAGGATATTTTAACTCTTTAGAGAAGAACTCACATTTTTTGCCTGGGACATAGTGCCTTGGCTACCAAGTGTGAAGGCTGCAGAGGAGGTGGTATGAGTGTTTGGCATTCACACTTTTAATGAATTGTTCTATTTTCAATCCCACTACTTAACTCCTCCACCCTTTTAATACTCATCATTTTCTGGATCAAAGTTTCTCAGGGATTCTGCAAGGCAGATTTGCTCCTTTCCTAGGTACAGCTCCCTTTCTGGATTCTCCTAAACTCATTTTTCTCCATCCTTCTTCATCACCTCTCACTCTTCCATTTACATTCTGTTGTCTGAAAATCTGTAGAAATCTTTTTCTCAGGTATATTTCTTGTTGTTGGTTTATACCTTTGTATTCTTTTACTTTTTGTTTTCTAGGAGTCTCAGGAGGGAGAAACCATGAATGGGAATGGTCAGTTCATCATTTTGACCCAAAAATACTTCGTAATTTTTGAATAATGACCTGTATCCCTAGCCTTTTATTTATAGAATCATATAAAATAATTTAGTCTGCTTTGGAGGCTATTCAAAAAATGGCTTGGGGAGGTCTATTAAGAATTTGTTGAGCACTTACTCTGTGCCAAGTTTTGTGTAATACAGAGAAAAGAGACATTGTTCTCACAGAATTTTTTTTATTTGATGGAGAAAATACAATAAAACACATCATTGCAATTTTGTGTGATGTTATAGTAGAGGGTACTGTGAGAACAAATTGAATTGGTACTTTTATCTAATTTGGGACTGGAGGTGGACAATATTGAGAAAAATTTTTGCAAAGGAGCTGAACTCTGAAATTGCAGTCATTAGATAAATGAAAGCTCATAATCTCTGATGAGCATTTTCAAAAGCATGGGAACATAACAGAGCATGGCCAAACTGGTAGGCCTGAGAGCAGTTTCTGATAGCTGGGTTTATATGAGAAAGTGATAAATAAAACTGGAGAGGTAGTTAGGAACAAAGTTCTGAAAGCAGTAGGAGGCAGTTGTGAGATTTAACTTTTTTTTTTTGCTGTTTTTATTGATTTTAGAGAGGAAGGGAGAGAGAGAGCTACTTAATCAGGAAATTAATTGATACATTGACACACTATTATTATGTAATCCTCAGGCCCTATACAAATTTACCAGGTTTTAAAGCAAATGATCCTGTCTAGAATCACAATTTGCATTTATTGCATTTCTCTTTATTTTCCTTTGATCTGGAATGGTTCCCCAGTCTTTTCCTTGACTTTCATGATCTAAATATGTTTGAAGATTATAAGTCAGATATTTTGTACTGTGTCCCAATTTGGATTTATGGGATGTTTCTTTGTGATAAGATTGAGATTATGCATCTTTAGAAGCAACATCATGGAAGTGATTTGTTTGCTTCTCTTTTTATTATTTCCAGTAGCACACAAGTTTGATTTTACTGCCTATAATATTCCATGTGATATCTTTGGTTAATATGACATCTTCTAGGCTTGTCCATTGAAAAATTCTACCTTGCTAATTGCTATGGGTTGAATTGTGTACCCCAAAAAGATATGTTGACACCCTAACTCCTAGTACATGTGAATGTGCCCTTACATGGAAATAGGATCTTTGCAGATGTAACTAAGTTAAGATGAGGTAATTAGGGTGGGCCTTATTCCAGTATAATGGGCGTTCTAAGAAAAAGAGGGAAATTTGGATACTGACACATAGAGAAAACATCATGTAACAACTGAAGCAGATATTGTAGTGATGCAGCTGCAAGCCAAGGAATGCCAAGGCCACCACCAGAAGCTAGGAAAAGATAAGGAAAGCCCTAGCTGGTTTGGCTCAGTGGATAGAATCAGTGGACTGAAGGGTCCAGGTTCAATTCTGGTCAGGGGCACATGCCCGGGTTGCAGGCTTGATTTCCAGTGCGGGGCATGCAGGAGACAGCCAATGAAGGATTCTGCCCAGTCTCTGAGGGAACATAGCCTTGCTGACCTCTTGATTTTTGACTTCTAGCCTCCAGAATTATGAGCCAATAAATTTGTTGTATTAAGCCACCCAATTAGTGGTATTTTATTACCACAACCCTAGGAAACTGGCATAGTAATTAATAAGTGTTTTGTGGGGAGATACTTTGAAACTATATAAATATATTGTTCCACATCAAACTTTCAGTTTATTCATTTATTTACATTAGTTTGGGTTCATAGAGTCCTTTTTATTATTTTAACTCATTGCTACCATTACTTATCTTGATGCTCAGCTTGTACCAGATTTGCCCAGCAGGAGCTCCTTTCAAACTGCTTTATTTGTTCTTTTGACATATCCCTACATTTTTTAAACATTTCTTTATTTTTTGTTCAGGCTTATCTTGCACTTTCTTGTGCCCCCCACCCCCCACCCCCAAATCAGTCATTTCTCCACAGAGCCTGGTTTCTTTTAGTGAAAAATCACATTTAGAAACCACGATTTATTTATTAGGACCTCTCATTACTATTGGGGCAGCACTGCTGCCAGAATTTTATCAGTGTACATAGGAAATAGATGGGTGGGCAAAAGTAAGTTTACAGTATGTGAGTATGTGAAACACAGTTTATTCTTGTGTTATTCATTTTTGTATAGTTTATTTTTATTTGTATTGTTATTGTTATTTTTTGTATTATGATTTATCTTTTAGGTAATGATGGTTGCTAATTTAACTTACTTTTGCTCGTGTGTGTGCGCGAGTATATAACCTATATATACACAGATTTGCATCTGTATTTATTTCTAGAAGCCCAGTACACAAAATTCATACACTTGGGGGTGGGGGGCAGGGTCCCTCAGCCTGGCCTGTGCCCTCTCACAGTCTGGGGGCCCTCAAGGGATGTCCGACTGATGGCTTAGGCAGTCGGACATCCTTAGTTCTGCTGCAAAGGTGAGAGAGGCTCCCGCCACCGCAGCTGCGCTTGCCAGCTATGAACTTAGCTTCTGGCTGAGCAGTGCTCCTCATGTGGAAGCACACTGACTACCAGAGACAGCTCCTACATCAAGCTTCTGCCCCCTGGTGGTCAGTGTGCATCATAGTGACCAGTCATTCTGCCATTTGGTCAATTTGCATATCAGCCTTTTATTATATAGGATGTCTATATGTATTGAAAACCATGAGTTCACACTGTTCTCTAATCACAATCCAACATGCAAGGTTTGTTCTAGTTTTCTTCCTTCCCACATTTGTATTGCTTTTTTTAATGGTGTAAAGCCTGGCCCCTTTATCTTCTATATAATCACTTATTTGAGCAATCCTCTTGTGTGTGTAACCAGTCTTCCAACATGTCTGTCTCTTCCCCAATCTCCTGTCTGGGCTTTCTCTTTTTCTTGCTTGGGCTTCAACACCCCGTGCAATGCCTTTCTCCCATGAAGACATTTTTCTCACCCCATTTTGGCTGCACATTCTTACACTTACTACGTCAAGCTCCAGCTAATGGGTTTGGGGCTGAATTGTTCAAAAAGGGAAGCAGGGGGGATTTTTCTCTATTTTCTTGAACATAAAAACAGTAGCTGTTGGTTTTGTCAGATAATTAAGTATTGGCTTTAACTGTTCTGATTTTGTGTCTAGTGCCTGTTTTTTCTTTTAGGTCATTTGGTCCTCTCTCTCTTGGCATGCCTGCTGATTTTTTATTGAATTCTGGACATTGTGTGTGAAAGTGTTTTTAGTCTCTAGATGATTTTTCTTCCCCTAGGGAGGAGTCGCCCTTTCCTTTGCTAGGAAGATACTGTGAGAGTTGATCAAATTAATCAAATCTGAAAATAAACTGATTTAAGGCTGAATTGCAGTTTGGACAAGGCTTTGCCTTTCTCTGGTGGTTCGTTCCAGCTTCTAGGATATCGGTTTTTCCCACTGAGAGCCTGGGATGGTCACTGAGTTCTAAACCTTGTCTCCTCGCCACCAATAAACTACATTAAACTCCACTTTGCTTCTCAGAGGTTTTCTTCTTGGCTTAATTGTCTCTTAAGCAGCTTCAGAATTTAGCATATATCTTTGAAGGAAAAACCAATAGCATATTGTTGAGCCAGTTCTTCCCTTCCTCTTTCATCGAATGTTGGCTTTTCAAGTCTGCAGTATTTTTCTATACAGACCATTTATGTTTAGCAGTGGCCCTCTGCCTTTTCCTTTTGCCTGCATTTTTAAATTCTTGCCTCCTTCCCTAGTATCAGAACCCTGAGAGAGAAGGTAACTGCAGAATGTCACCGTAGCTCTCCTCATGGTTTCCCCCTGATACATAGGGTTTGTCACTTAGGTTTTGGTTGTCTCAACACTCTTCAATACGTTTAAATATATGTGCATACATGTGCATGCATATAAAAAGATGCGTATGTGTATATCTGGCTCTTCTGGCTGTTCTTGGTGGAAGAATTGCTCCACAAAAGCTACTCAGTTATATCTAGAAGCAGAAGCTATTAAAATCTTTCCTGTTCCGTTTCATTTTTAAAATAATGTTTTTTGAATGAGCAACCAAAATGATTTTACAGTGACTCTGGGGGGGCAGGCAGGAAAAAAGACTCTGAAAAAAACACACACATAAAAAAGACACACAGCTTTAAGGCATTGGACATTAAGATAATCAGATTGATAAGATACATCACACAACAGTATGGTAGTTACCATAGGGAAAGGGGATGGGGAAGAAGAGGGTTGAAGGAGGATACAGGGGGGGTCAAATACATGGTGACTGAAGGAGACTGGACTTCGTGTGGTGGACACACAGTGCAATACGAAGATGATGTGCTATGGAATTGTACACTTGAAACTTATTCTTTCACTTTTAGGCATACAAAACCTTTGCTAATCGAGTGAACAATTTAAAGAAAAAGCTGGATCAATTGAAATCAACCCTTCCTGATCCAGAAGAATCACCAGTTCCTTCCCCAAGTATGGATGCCCCCTCCCCGACTGGTTCTGAGTCTCCTTTTCAAGGAATGGGAGGTGAGGAATCCCAGTCACCAACTGTGGAGAGTGAGAAATCTGCCACACCTGAGCCTGCAACAGATAATCGTGATGTGGAAGACATGGAACTCTCAGATGTAGAAGATGATGGGTCAAAAATTATTGGTATGTCCTTATGTGATTAGTAGACAACTTGTTCCTTATCTGTTTTATTTTCCCAACCAATAAGTCTGTCATAGGCAGATATTAAAAGATAGTTTACCTCTGACTCGGAAGCTCAGTTGGCTAGAGCATTGTCCCAGTACACCAAAGTTGCAGCTTTGATCCCCAGTTAAGGCACATACAAGAATCCATCAGTGAGCCCTGGCTGGTTTGGCTCAGTGAATAGAGCGTCAGCCTGTGGACTCAAGGGTCCCAGGTTTGATTCTGGTCAAGGGCATGTGCCTTGGTTGCAGGCGCATCCCCAGTGGGGAGTGTGCAGGAGGCAGCTGATCGATGTTTCTCTCTCATCGATGTTTCTAACTCTCTATCTCTCTCTCTTCCTCTCTGTGAAAAATAAATAAAAAATATTTTTTAAAAATCAATCAATGCATACATGAGTGGAACAACAAATTGGTCTCTCTCCCTCCCTCCCTCTCTCCCCCTCTCCCTCTAAAAATCAATAAATTGTTTTATTAAAGATAGTTCAATCCTTATAAGGTAGAATACCAAGGTAGCAAGCATTATTGTCTCCAGAGCAATAGTTCAGGATTTGGTAAGCCACGTGGGTGAAGAATCATTGCTCAGGATCTATGTTGTTCAATATGGTAGCCACTAGCTACATGTGAACGTTGAGCATTGGAAATGTGGCTTATCAAGCTTGAGATATGCTCTAAGTATAAAAGGTACACATTAATATATTGAAATACATAAGACATTATTAAAATTAATTTTACCTTTCATAGTGTGGCTACTAGAAAATTTATACTTATATACGTAGCTTGAATTATATTTTTATTGAACAGTACTGTTCTAGAGGGAAGAGCACTTATACTGAAATTCCTTACTCTTTGTCACTCCTAACCTTCAAGATTCCAAAGCAAGAGTTTGTTTACCACACTTTGAAAATTAATCTGGATAGCTCTGGCTGGTGTGGCTCGGTTGAGCGTCATTCTATGTACCAGAAGGTTACCAGTTTGATTCCCCATCAGGACACATGCCAGGGATGCAGGCGTGATCCCCAAGAGGATGTTCACAGTGACATTTCTCTCCCTCTTTCCTTCTCTCCCTTTCTCCTCTCTCTGTCTCTCCCTCTCTCTCTCCTCCCTTCCTTTCTGTCTCTCTAAAATCAATACAAAAATTGCTTTTTAAAAAAAGCTAGCCTGCATTGGTGAATTGTTTCTCTGACATCCCCAGCTTTTATAATAATTGGAGAGTTTTTTATTTGTGTTGAATTTAATGTTCTATCCATACAGCGCATAGCCTTTTAGTTATTAAAAGCATCAAGAGTTAAAATTGCAGTTTCAAATTAGTGCCTAATTGCATCCCCTAATAGGCCAATATCAGGAAGCCACAAAAAAATACGGTAAAGTATATAACAGATTTCCTACTCTTTAGAAAGCTCTCAGGTTAAGAAAAAAGACAGGATAATTTATGACATAAATATCATTACTGAAAGAACACAAAAGTGTACCCAATAATAACATGCTTCTAGAAATGTACAAATTTAATATACAGATGCTAAGAAGATGCAAATAAATCTTTAAAAATAAGATAAAGTATGAATTTGGGAAATTCCTTTTAAGCAAGTGTTGAAGTCAGGAAGGATCATAAATTATAAAGAGTGGGGCTTTTTAAAAAATGAGTGGAAGTGAGTGGTTTTCTATAAAGCATAGTGCTTTTTACTTCCAAGTCAGGAACTAGTAGGACATGCTGTTTCATACTGGAAGTAGAGTCTGGATAGTAATAAGATGCAATAATATTTGTTTTCTTTGTTTAAATAGTGGAGGACAGGAAGGAAAAACCTGTGGAGAAGTCAGCTGTATCCACTTCTGTACCTACAAAGCCAACAGAAAGTATCTCCAAGGCCTCTTCATGTACCCCCGTGCCTGTGACCATGACAGCAACCTCGCCTCTTCCAAAACCTGTGAATACTTCTCTTCTGTCCCCTTCTCCAGCATTGGCTTTGCCAAACCTAGCTAATGTGGACCTGGCAAAGATCAGTTCCATTCTCAGTAGCCTAACATCAGTCATGAAAAATACAGGTAAGCAAGCCCTATAAAGAGGATAAAAGGCTGACTTTCATCATTCTAATTGAACCATCAGTCTGTGTTTTGTTGACTTTTTAAAATTAAAAGTAATTTTTTAAATTTACCTAAAAGTAATATTTTAATATACAAATAAAACCAGCACTTGGTCATTATAAAAAAATTAGAAAGTAAGTGAAGAGAATAAAATAAATATAATTCTACCCCAAAGGAAATCACTTCTATATAACCTTACAAGTGTGTGTGTGTATCTGAATGTTTTGGAAGATTAAATATTTGTAATAATTTTTCTTTTAATAATTGAAGCCCTGACCAGTTTGGCTCAGTGGATAGAGCATCGGCCTGCGGAATGAGGGGTCCCAGGTTCGATTCTGGTCAAGGGCATGTACCTTGGTTGCAGGCACATCCCCAGTAGGGGGTGTGCAGGAGGCAGCTGATGGATGTTTCTCTCTCGTCGATGTTTCTAACTCTCTATCCTCCTCCCTTCCTCTCTGTAAAATATCAAAATATATTTTAAAAAAATAATAATTGAAGCATATTGCATATACTGTTTTGAAACCACCTATTTAAAATTTCAGCTATATAGTTTTTTATTATGTATTTAACCCTTTTACTTATTAGACATTCAGTATGTTTCCAGTTTTTCACTGTTTTTCATGAACAACCATGATGCTAAAATTTTATGCACAACCCTTTCTATAAGGGTTGATGTGTATATAGGGCTTTTTTTTTTAATGGAAATTTTAATGAGTATGTAGAGCACCTCCACATACTCATCACTCATCTTCAACTATATAAACACATTGCCTTCCCAACCCTGATTATTTTGAAGAAAATCCCAATTATTTCATTTCTTCATAAGTACTTAAATATATTATTTCTAAAAGATAGAGTCTCCAAAAAATCCGCACTTAGATTTTTTAAGTCTTTTCATGTTATAATTACAATGATCTCTAAAAATGTACTATTTATGTTCCAAGTACTATATAAAAGTCCCCGTTGTGCCTCAGCTTCTCCAAAACTATTTTGTATTGTTTTAATCTTTATTAAATTTAATCTTTAAAAGTTGTTTGTTTTAACTTGCATCCTTTTGATTAAAGATGTGGTTTAAATATTTTTTCATTTGCTTACAATTTTTTGTATGAAATACCTGTTCATATTTTTGATCATTAAAAAAAAATCAAAAATTATTTTATCTTTATGTACTTTCCCCCTATGTTAAAAATCAATCCATTGTTTTAAAATGTAAAAGTATAAAAGAGGTTGCTTATATAATCTCATTTTATAGGCCATTTCAAAAGCAAAATCTTATTAATCACATCAAATTATGCTGTGGTTGAGTTATACAATTGCAGTGGCTCTGATCATGATCAGTCAGCAATATTTTGGGGGCACCTATAGTACTCTGAGGTATAGGTTTCATTTCATAGAGAAAAAAAGAAATAAGTTCCTTAGTCTCTTTCTGTTGGAGCTCTCAAAACTAAGGGAATTACATGTGAGAAAAACTTAATATTTGTTTATTTTAGGGGAATTCTAACTAGATGGAAGCAAATCTTCATGTAATTTTCATATTTGGGGGGTGGGGGGGGTGCGGTTACAAGCCATGATATGGACCATTTGTGAATCAGTCACAGGAAAATTTTGAGTGGAAAGTATCATGGATTTAAAAGTCACTTTGAGTTGCATTTGCTTGAGTCAATCTTTCTGCCACCAGGGGTCAGTCCTGCATCAAGACCTTCTCCAGGAACGCCTACAAGTCCTGGCAACCTCTCCAGTGGCCTGAAAACACCTGCACCTGCCCCGACAGCATCTCACAACCCTCTGGCCAATATCCTCTCGAAAGTGGACATCACCCCGGAGAGCATTCTGTCTGCTCTTTCCAAAACTCAGACCCAGTCAGCCCCTGCCCTGCAAGGTAAGCTGACAGCCAGAGGGACTCGCACTGCGAGTGCTTGTCTCAGGCTTAAGCCTAGGCTCCATTTCTGAGAAAAAAAAAAGAATCCAAAGCCATGAAATATATACTATAGTTGATGAATTATTCTCTTTATATTTATCATCTGTGAGCTGGCATTTGTAGTATTATAAAGTATCAAAGATGAAAGAGACTTTAAATATCATCTAGTCTAATCCCCTCCTTTTCAGGTGAGGAAATTAAGGCTCAGTGAGATGATGTGACCTGCTTAAGGTTACACATCTACCTATTCAGTGATGAGCCAAGACTAAAAGCCATATTTCTTGACTGGAGTTCTGTATTCTTTCACCTACACCATGGCACCCCTAGGGGCTGCGTTTATCCCAGCTCTCAGGTTAGTATATGTTGAGGTTTACATATTTTAATGTTAACCGAAGCTAAAGACAGTCAGAAAGGTCACTCTGCTGTCAAATATCTTACGAGATATGATTGGCTCATTTATGTCCTAATGCTTTATAGAGGCCTCTATTTATAAGATATGAAGTAATCTTGTTGTTTTTGGTTACATATAATCTCTACCTTATTTGAACTTCTCTTCAGCTTTGCTAATTATCTGGGTTGGGCCTAAAACTGTTCGCTTCTAACATTTTTTTCATAAAATTAACCTGCTCTCTGTTCCCAGACCCTCCAGCTACCAACACAAGTATCTCAGTATAATTATGTGTTAATTACAGATACCAGGACAGTATCTTTCTGGTGATTTACTCTATATCACTAGATCTCAACCAGGAAGCTCCAGGGGATATTTGCCAGTGGCCTAAAGATGTTGTTTGTCATAACTGGGGTGGGTGGGCGGGCATGCTGCTGCGTCTAATGCAAAAGACCAGAGCAGCAGCTGAACATTCTACAGTGCACAGGACAGCCCCACAATAAAGAATTCTCCAGCCCCAAATGCCAGTAGTACTGAGGTTGAGGAACTCTGCTGTATATGAATAGAGAACATTACAGGTATCTATTAGTTTTATTGCCTAACTGTTCTGTAAGTGGATCAGCCAAGCACTAACTATATTATAGTGAACTTTGTCTTAAGATATAGGAGAATTTTATTACATTGAACTAAATACAATTTTTTAAATTGACTTTTAGAGAGAGGTAGGTTGAGAGGGAGGGAGGGAGGGAGAAGGGAAGAGAGACAAACATCCATGTGAGAGAAAAATGTCAATCGGATACTTTTCACATGTGCCCTGAATGAGGATCAAACCCACAACCTGGGTATGTGCCAGGTTGATGGGGAACCAAACCCAACACCTTTTGGTCTAAGGGACAGTGTTCTGATCGACTGAGTCATACCAGCCAGGGCTGAACTAAATAATATTAAATGATAATTCATATCCCCAATTCATAGACCAGCAATTAAGAATTAATAATAATACTACAGCACATCTTATACTACTAATTTCAGAGATAATTAATTTTATGGATTAGCATTGTGTTTATGATTCTCCCTTCTAGCCTATAATTAATAGTAAAAATCTTGAACTCACTTATTTTAGCTTCTTTTTTTTAGCTTCTTGGATAGATATATCTTAAAGAAAAAGCTTTTATTTTTTTAATACTTCAAGTTTGTATTACAGCAGTATACCAAATCCAGTAACAGTTCTGGCCAAAGTAGCAGATGGTTCCCCAGTCTCAGTGGCTTAACAAAATACAAGTTTATATCTTGCTAACATTACATACATCTGATGCAGCTGTTCTCAGTCTGGGAGCGCTCGTTGATGCCTCCCCTCCGGGCAGTAATTCAGAGACCCAGGCTCTTGACATCTTGTGACTTGTCCATCTTCAGTATTTGGCTGCCCTGGGAATGGGCTCCATTCCAGCCAGATAGTCAGGGATCGAGGAGGGGGAGCTGTGCAGGGAGAGAGGCTGCAAACCAGTTTCCTGAGAAATGGCAATGGCAGGGAGGGATGCTGTGTTGTCCTGATCTTCAATCTCCTGGTCTCTGTCCCATTGTGGTTTGCTATCTTTTACCAGAGGGGTGAGGTCCTCGTCTCCAGCTGTAGATTGTGGGAGTGGAATTCTCGTGATATCCTGAAAAAAAGAATTTTCTGAGACTCACATGGGAGAGTGATTTTTTTATTTGCATGGAATTAATTCCTTGAATTTCAAGGTCCCATTTTCCTTTGTCCAGTCATAGAAGAAGTGTAACTGGGGGTTCAGCAGAGCTAAAATCAAAGCCAGTGTCCAGAGTTTCCATGTTAGAGCTGAGTCCAATCCAGCATCAGGCCGGCTTAGCTGTTTCCTTCTGCAGTTTATCAGTCCATTGCATGTGCATTATGCATGGCTGTACGGGCAAATGCAAGAGAACCAAGAGGAACAAGAATAGCTTTTGTCTGTCCCTCCCCCCGACCCCCACCCCAGGACATTGTTGCAACAGGATCATGTGGGCTTTCTCATCAGGCGAAATTTGAGCAAAACTAGGTGTGTTCTGACAATGAGAAGTGGGAATCCCAGAAAACAACACTTGTGGAATAACAGGGCAGTTCATCATCTTTCATTTCTTTAGAGAAAGTGGAATTCTCCTTCACTTAAGACAACTGTGCCCAGCAGCTTAAATAGATGTGTTTCTTCAAAGACTATAAAGAAAATCTCTTAGAACTTTGCTCTGACTATGTCACTCATAATCATATTGGCAGATTTTCAACACAAAGAATGACTTCAGTCAAACTCGCAGCCCACCACAGAGTATGGCTTGTTAAGATGGAAGAAAAGTGCCCTGGCCAGTGCGCTCAGTGGTTAGAGCATCAGATGCACACCCAAGGGTGTTGGGTTCGATTTTGATCAAGGGCATGTAACTGGGTTGTCCATTCTCTACCCCAGATCAGAGCACATTCGGGAGGCAGCCAATCAATGTGGTTCTCTCATATCAATATTTCTCTCTCTCTCTCTCCCCCACTCTGAAAAGCAATGGGAAAAATATCCTCAGGTGAGTATTAACAAAAAAAGATTGAAGAAAAGTAATATTTAGTGGCACAAAACTGTCTCCCGTATTGCCAGAAATCTGAATTGTATCTTTCTTTTTTTATTTCTTGTTTTTTTGTGATTGTTTTGTTTTGTATTTTGTTAATCCTCACCCAAGGGTATTTTTCAGGTTCTAATCCTAGTGCCAGTCAGGGTATGTGCCAGAGACAGCCAATCAGTGTGTCTCTGTCACATTGATGTTTCTCTCTCTCCCCCCCCCCCCGCCCCCCTCGGCTTCGTCCCTCCCACTCTCTCTAAAAAATCAAGGGGGGTGGGAGGGTTAGGGGCATCAATGGGAGAAATAAGGGGACATATGTAATACTTTCAACAGTAAAGAATTATTTTTTAAAAAATAATTTTAAAAATCAATGGAGCCTTGATCGGTTTGGTTCAGTGGATAGAGCGTCGGCCTGTGGATGCAAGGGTCCCAGGTTCGATTCCAGTCAAGGGCATGTACCATGGTTGTGGACAGATCCCCAGTGGGGGCTGTGCAGGAGGCAGCTGATCAATATTTCTCTCTCATCGATGTTTCTAAAAAACTATCCCTCTCCCTTTCTCTCTGTAAAAAATCAAATATATATATATATATATATATATATATATATATATATATTAAAAAAATCAATGGAGAAAATGTCCTCAGGTGAGGATTAATTAAAAAATTCTTCAGACCTTAAATCTCTTAGCAAATATGGGTTAAAATTAAAATTTTGAAGAAATATTAATTGAAGTATTTCATGAAGTATTTTCTTTCACCATGACATAATGAAGGAGCCATTTTAGTGTATAACTAAAAGCTATAAGCTTGGGTTGGAGTATATACAAGTTTTCATTTATGACTAGAAAGTGGGTACATTTTCCAAAATACAATTTTAATGTATAGGACCTGTTATCTTTTTGTTGTGTTTTTCTAAAAAAATTTCTACAGGAGCAATTTGCTTTGATGAACTTCAGCCTTTGCCCCCCAAAAAAGTCTATTTCACGGCTTTTGTCTGTCATTAAGTAGGGTTGGATCTTACCACTATCAACAATTATCCTTGCGTTTTCCCCGCAATAAGGTGGGGATTGTGTGTTTTCTTATAAAAGGATCAGAGCCTTTGATGATGTAGCTTTGTAAGTGTTTGTGCTGAATGTTTATGTTTATTATTGATACATTTTACAACAAAAAATTATAGCTTAGAGCAGTGGTTGCCAACTGGTGGTCCGTGAGGTCCAAAAGGTTGGCAACTGCTGGCTTAGAGCATTGCTTTCCCAAAATGATAGCAAAAGATGCTTCTTTTAAAAAGTGCCCTGGTTCAGATATATTTCTGCAGTTTGCATATGTTATCTCTCTCTTGAGAGTAACAATGCATTGACTTACTAAAGATAATCGTGGAGGTTGGAAACGAAGGACAGAATATCTATTTAGATAGTGATGGCCAGAGGGAAGGGGCACAGGCTGGGTGGAGGTGGTCAAAGGAGCAGGAAATGGGGACATCGATAATAGTGTCAACAATAAAAATACTGATTTGCCCTGGTCAGTATTTCTCGGTGGTTAGAGTGCTGGCCCAAGCACAGAAGAGTCACGGGTTTGATTCCGATCAAGTGTACCTACTTGAGTTGCAGGTTCAATCCCCAGGCCCCAATCTGGATGTTTGCGGGAGGCAATCAATCAATTTGTCTCTCTCTCATGGTTGCTTCTCTCTTTCCCTCCCTCCCTCTCTTTCCCTCCCTCTCCCCCTCCTTCCTTCCCAATCACTCTCTCTAAAAATGAACTGGAAAAATATCCTCCGGTGAGGATTAACAAAAAAAGAAAAAGAAAGAAATACTGCCTTAAAGTGTTATTTTAAGAATGATTTTGCTTCCTTTCTTTTCCTGCTTTGTCTTGTTTAAACTGTGAATGATTCTGACACTAAAATCTACGCCTTCCTGTGGCCTTTCATTGTGCCATGTTGGGCTTCTTTCATGACTGCACTAGAAACATCTCAGTGATTTGCTCTCTTTATATTGGCAAGTAAGTCCAGTGTTTTCTGTGACATTTAGCAGAAATGCTTGTTTAGTCAGGATTTCATTTGGCCTCACATTTTAATGTCCATCTGGTTCCCACTGGAATGAATGAGAATATCCAATTAGCCCAAATTGTTTTTATTGTAAGGCAGGGAGTTGTTCTTTTTAACTCCTCTAATCTCTGCTTCTACAGGCCTGTCATCTTTACTTCAGAGCGTTACTGGGAACCCAGCTCCAGCCAGTGAAGCTGCATCCCAGAGCACTTCAGCTTCCCCTGCCAACACCACTACAGTCTCTAACATCTCTAACATAAAAGGAAGAAATCTCTCCTCTAATACCCAACCCTTTATTCCCAAAAGCTTCAACTATTCTCCTAATTCATCGACATCTGAAGTCTCTTCAACTTCAGTCAGCAAGGCCTCAATTGGGCAAAACCCAGGGCTTCCAAGCACTACGTTCAAGCTGCCATCCACCTCTCTGGGGTTTACAGGCACCCACAATACTAGCCCTGCTGCCCCACCTCCTGAAGTTGCCATGTGCCAATCTTCAGAGATCTCCAAGCCAAAGCTGGAGTCCGAGTCCACCTCCCCAAGCCTGGAAATGAAGATCCATAACTTCTTAAAAGGAAATCCTGGTTTCAGTGGCTTAAACTTAAACATCCCAATCCTGAGCAGTTTGGGGTCCAGTGCCCCAGCAGAGAGCCATCCCTCAGACTTCCAGCGTGGCCCTACCAGCACTTCAGTTGACAACATTGATGGAACCCCTGTACGGGATGAACGCAGTGGGACGCCCACCCAAGATGAGATGATGGACAAGCCTACATCCAGCAGTGTAGATACCATGTCCCTGCTTTCTAAGATCATTAGCCCTGGTTCTTCAACACCCAGCAGTACAAGATCACCACCCCCCGGGCGAGAGGAAAGCTACTCCAGGGAGCTCTCCAATTCCGTATCTACATTTCGACCCTTTGGCCTGGTCAGTGAATCACACTATAAGCAGCCTTCTGATGGAATGGAGAGACCATCTTCCCTGATGGACTCTTCACAGGAGAAGTTCTATCCAGATACTTCTTTCCAGGAAGACGAGGATTACCGAGATTTTGAGTATTCAGGGCCTCCACCCTCTGCCATGATGAACCTAGAGAAGAAACCAGCCAAGTCTATCCTGAAATCCAGCAAGCTCTCTGAGACCACCGACTACCAGCCAATCCTGTCCAGTTACAGCCACAGGGCCCAAGAATTTGGGGTAAAGTCTGCCTTCCCTCCATCTGTAAGGGCCCTCCTGGACTCTAGTGAGAACTGTGACCTTCTCTCACCTTCCCCTGGGCTGTTTGGTGCCTTCAGCATAAGAGGGAATGACCCTGGGTCTAACCGGTCACCGTCACCGAGTAAGAATGATTCATTTTTCACCCCTGACTCCAACCACAATAGCTTGTCTCAATCTACCACTGGGCATCTCAGTTTGCCACAGAAGCAGTACCCAGACTCTCCTCACCCAGTCCCACATCGTTCCGTTTTTTCTCCGCAGAATACCCTCGCTGCTCCCACGGGCCATCCACCCACATCAAGCGTGGAGAAGGTCCTGGCCTCCACCATCTCCACCACGTCGACGATTGAGTTTAAGAATATGCTTAAAAACGCCTCACGGAAGCCCTCAGAGGAGAAGCATTTTGTCCAGGCCCCCAGCAAGGGCATTTCCAGTGATGGGGTCAGTCTCTCAAACCTCACCCAGCCCAGCTTGACCACCACTGAGCAGCAGCAGCAAGAAGAGCACTACCACCGCATAGAAACCCGGGTCTCCTCCTCCTGCTTAGACTTGCCTGACAGCACTGAAGAAAAGGGGGCCCCTATAGAAACCTTGGGTTACCATAACGCATCCAACCGGAGGATGTCCGGGGAGCCGATACAGACCGTAGAGTCCGTCCGAATTCCTGGGAAGGGAAATAGAGGACACGGGCGTGAGGCTGCAAGGGTGGGTTGGTTTGATCTAAGCACCTCAGGCAGCTCTTTTGACAATGGCCCCTCAAGTGCCTCTGAGTTGGCATCCCTTGGGGGTGGGGGCAGTGGAGGCCTCACTGGCTTTAAAGCAGCACCATACAAGGAACGGGCACCCCAATTTCAGGAAAGTGTCGGCAGCTTTCGTTCCAACAGTTTCAACTCAACATTTGAGCATCATCTTCCCCCATCCCCCTTGGAACACGGGACACCCTTCCAGAGGGAGGCAGTGGGGCCGTCATCTGCCCCGCCCGCCCCTCCTAAGGATCGTGGTGGTGTCTTCTCTCGAGAGGCACCCGCTCATCTACCCTCTGTGGATCTTTCGAACCCCTTCACAAAGGAGGCCGCCTTGGCCCATGCTGCCCCTCCCCCCCCTTCTGGAGAGCACGGCGGAGTTCCTTTCCCCACCCCACCCCCTCCAGCCCCTGGGGAGCATAGCAGCAGTGGTGGGAGTGGTGTCCCCTTTTCTACACCACCTCCTCCTCCCCCTGTTGACCACTCTGGGGTTGTACCCTTCCCAGCCCCACCACTGGCAGAGCACGGAGTGGCAGGAGCAGTGGCAGTATTTCCCAAGGACCATAATTCTCTCCTTCAAGGGACTTTGGCTGATCATTTTGGGGTGCTCCCAGGACCCAGGGACCATGGGGGCCCCACCCAACGGGACCTCAACGGCCCTGGCCTTAGTCGTGTACGTGAGAGCCTGAGCCTACCCTCCCATTCTCTGGAGCACCTGGGCCCAGCCCATGGAGGAGGTGGGGGAGGCAGCAACAGCAGCGGTGGCCTCCCTTTGGGTCCCTCACACAGAGACATCATCAACCGGAGTGGTATGATTTTGCGGAATCCCCGGCCTGACTTTCGGCCTAGGGAACCTTTTCTCGGCAGAGACCCATTCCACAGTTTAAAGAGACCCAGGCCACCTTTTGTTAGGGGCCCTCCGTTCTTTGCACCAAAACGCCCATTCTTCCCTCCCAGGTACTGATGGAGACCAAGGGAAAGGCATTTTGAACAGTCAAGAGAGCATTGGAAGTAGGAGTTTGGTTTATTGGTGTTTGTTTTTCCTCCTTTGATTTATTTTTCTATGACCAAGGGCCTCCCTTCCAAAGTAAAAAGTCGTACACATATGCTTACATTTCACTGTTCCATCCAGTCCTCCTTCCCACTGCACTTACCTACCTTCCCCAGGTTGTTTGTATTTTAGGGGGTGGAGGGGAGCAGCAGAGAAACACAACTAAAGCCACTTCCTTTGGCTGGGAGTTTGAGGGACGGGGAGAAAAACAAATCTTATATTACCCCATCTATTGAAGAGTATTACTGCATTTGAAATAAAACTTCCACCAGTACAGATAATAATGTGCAATGTTGGGATGTTATTTTGGGTTTGGCTTATCAGTAGTCAATGGAAGGGTTCCTGCCCCCTTCTCTCTGCAGCTACCCTAACTGCTGTAACCAGCTTGGCTCCCTTCCGTGTGGCTCTGTGCCCTGCTGACAGCCAAGAGATGTTGCAAGGGAGGAAATGTGGGAGAGCTCGGCACTGTCACGCTTTGTTTCGAAAGGCGAGTGGAAGTTGAGCTCTTTACCTTTCTCCTCAAATCTTAATTTAACCACACAAAAGGCAGCCTCCTCTCCCACAGCACTGTCAAGCCGTCACTGAGGAGAGGTTCGTTCTGTCCTAGTAAACATTTTTCCTCTTTGTTTTTGGGATGAAAGAGAGCAGGCTGAATATATTTTGAGGTTAAAATACAGAGTGCTTACAATAGAGAGTTAGAGAAGGAGACTGTTACCTGTGCTGTGCCCTGCCCATCCTTCCTAAACAAGAGTGGAAAACATTTTTGAGATAGTTCACTCCCCTGACACCAGCTCTTCCTGCTTTTCTTTCTTGGCGTCTCAGCTTCGCTTCTGCAGCGGCCAGAAAGTCACTCCAGTTGGCAGTGTGAGAAGTAGACACTTTTACCCTGGTGCCTCCCTAGCTTGAGACTTGTTGGCCTGTTTCAGCAAAGGTTGACACTCAGGGAAAGGGGCTCATTGTCTTTATCTTTCCTTTCCCATTGCCGTGCTCCTGTATTCACCCCATTCTTGGTATTTGTTTCAAAGGTTCAACTCTACCTTTCTTTACATTACACCTCTTCAGATGTGTCCTAGTAACAAGTGAGTATTACTAGACATATTTTTACAGAGGAAACTGGAGGACATGAGAAATCTAAATTTACCCCACTCCACAGTAGCTGCCCATCACATATCAAGGCTCAAGCCTTATCCTAACTTCCCACTCCCAGTAGGAAAGAAAGGATGTTTCTGCTCTTAGTCATTTCACATAGACAGTTCTCTTCTCCCTGAACTGAAAGCCTTCTTATTTATGTTTCTACAGAGAGTACTGGGGGATAGACAATCACGCACTTTGAGTGTTTCTATCTTTATATTTTAGGGACATTGAAAAGCAAATGTTGTGTTACTATTTATTTAATAGTGTCTTATCCTAAGGTACACACATGGGTAAACTCCAGCTAGATGAGTAAAACAATATGAGTTGAGTGTTTTAGAGAATCCTAATAAGTTTCCTGTTTTCTTCCAGGTTAGTATAGAACTACAGGAAGTGTGGGGATTGCTTTGGATTCCTGCAGTGAAACATCAAAGGTGGGGGAGAGGACAGTGTAGTGACAGAAGGTGATGCTTTGTCTCAAAATAAACTTGCTTTTCAGATAAAGAACAGCTTAAGCCAGTTGTGTGTCATAGTTTGGGAGTTCTCTGTAAATTATTCCATGTTATTTATTTGGGCTCGCTATGTGTCCTGTGGTTAGGGTGCTGCAAGTCATTCATCTCCCTAATGCATCTGTGGTCCTAGGCCAACTAACTGTTCTTTCTTCCTTTGACCCTTTCAAGCCTCTCTGCCCTGTGCCTCTCCCACACCAAAAATGCATGATACCATGACCTTGTATGTGGGATGGGGTATATAGTGTAGCAAAACAAAGAAACAGTATAGTTATATTGAGTCCTCAGACATTTGTTTAGGAAAATGTGTAAGTAGGACAGTGAGGGTGGGGAGGGGGAGTTCTATTTGACTCAACTGAAACAAAATTTTTTTTTTTTTTTGCAGAAATTAAGGGGGATGTTTTTCATTCTAGAATAAAAGAATGTGAATTCTTTCTGCTGCTCTTGTTTAAGCTAAAAGTAGTGTTTACTTGAAAAGGCTCTCTTACCATTTGGTTTTATAAGAAAATATGGGGGATGTCAGGAAATTGTTCTCCTGAATGTTGGGGCAGAGTAATTGTCCTCAAAAGTATGATGGCTAATACATGAAAGGAAGACCTTGTATAGTTTTAAAGATGGACTTTAAGGGCTGGCTTTCTTTTGTGGGCTGTTTTGTTTTTTAAGCCACAAAATCCTCCAAGCGCTTGTTGAGGATGGAGGTGAGGATTTGTGTGACTTTGAGCTGTTCACTTTAAGGAACTCTGTCTACAGCAGTAAATGAAGACGACAATGTACATATGTGATATAGTGAAACAAAAGACAATTCTGGTATTCCTAACATGAAACAAAGGGGTTTTATTCTTTCTGTGTCTGTGATTTAAAACTCCATGCCCATGCTCTGACTTTTGTATTTCAACCTGAGTTTAAAAAAATAAACAAGATATTTTTTAAAGAAAGCATAACATAGTGTGTCTTGGAAAGGACATGATTCACAGGAAAGCAGGATATGTGAAGTTGTTACTAAGGTCCTTGGTGCTCACTGTAAAATCACAGACAGAGAATTAGTGGGGATTGTGAATACACTGGTACCACCTAAAACTCTGATACAGCGTCAGAAATGAGAGTCCGTAAGTAGTTTGTAAGTTTACTCTTCCGTGAGCTTAGAGGGAAGCTCTCCCTGCTTCTGCCCTCCCAAATGTTGAGAGTAAGTAGAATTTGGTTTGATTCCAGAGAGGGTAAAATGATCAGAGTAGGACTTTTATCCTTTCCAATCCCAGAGATACAGTGTTTGTGACATATATGATACAGCAAACCTATCTAGATAATGTGAATATGCTAAACTTCCTAATTGCAGAATATTCACTATTTCCTGAAATTACTGGTTCATGCAGAATTAAGCTTCAGCTGTTATTGTTTTGAAGCCGCTGTAAATTACTGCTTTTTTCCTCCCCTCCCCCTTTTTTTGAATGGGCGGGGGTGCCTGTTAAAATTAAAATTAGATATGTTCTATTGATATTCTCACGTGTTCAGTGTGGAAAACAAAACAAGTACATGCTTTAGAGGCAACAACATTGAAATCCTTTTGAAATGTGTATTATCACTTAATAAAATAACTAGTTCTCAAGGTTTGACATTTTTCTTTGAGATTTGGGGCTTTAACCAAGGGCCCCTGGCTCTGAGTGCAAAGAGTAGGAAACTTCTCCAGGAGCTGAAATTGCCTCTGTGGCGAAGGCCTGTCCTTGGGATATCTACATTTTCTCCAGCAAAGACCCTACATGACTGTCCAGGGCGGAAGGTGAAACCAACGACAGAATGCAAAAAGAAAAGCCTGGATACATCTCTGAAGATACGATTGGATTGGCTTTGGTCTAAGAGTGTGTGGGGAAAGGGGATGGTTGGTGTGCCTGCACACTTCGGAGGCTCACACAGATACTGCAGACCACCCATCTCATCCCTTCCTTGTGACCATGTGCACCTTCCTCTTCCAGCCATTCCTTTCTTTTTTTAAGTCTGTTTGTCTCCGATATTACGTTTTTGTTTTCCAGTTTAATAAAGTATAGTTTCCTTTGTGGTGTGGTTGGCTCTTCCCCTCTCACATTGATCTTGTCCAGCTGTCCCGTTTGACTTCTGCACTTGGTGTCTCTGAAGGCAATCTGAGTCTCTAAAATTCATGGCCCTGTGGGTTTTGTTTGATCCTTTGTGTAATTCAGTTTGGAAAGGGATTGTGGGTGGGATGAGATCAAAGATGTTCAGGGAGCGGCTGGTGGTGAAGTGGGCTATACTGTGTGGATTATTTGTGTATGTCTCCAAGTACAATTGTGAGCAAAGAAGCATTTTTAAAGCAAGCTTAGGATTTGGAGAGATGACAGATGTCCTCTGGCCATTTCTGTGCCCACATCTACCCTTTTTTGCTGCATACTGGCAGTGTGTCATACAGAAACCACACAACCCTTCTTTCTTGCCCCATCCCTTTTCCATAACCCACAGAGGCTTAAAGAATGGAATGTGGGCTCTCAAGTAGAGAGAGTCACAGCAGGCATCTAAATCAGGCCTGGGTCACTGGCAGGATAGAGGCTCTAAATAGCAGCCTTGATTATCTTGCTAGCATGTCACCAGAAATTCAGAAATAGCAGCAGCCTGGGAGCACACCCAGAGGTAGGGTGTACCGCTGAACTGACTGCCGCTGGAGTCTGGCTCACCCTTTCTTCCTTGTCCCCTCGGGACCGTGACTTGCCCACCTGATTCTTGCCTCCACCCTCACGGAAGCAATAGCTTTTAGACTTTCTCATTGACCTTTCTGGGCATGTTGGAAATGGATCCTTCCCCCAGAATGGTTTGTAGGCTAGTCTGGTATAGGAGGGATGAGTTACTCCCCTGTGTATGTAGATACAGTAACACAAACACCATCTGAATGGATTTAGGGTACTGGGGTGTTTCTCATACTTGTTTATGAGTAACTGTATAGACAAGTCCAGTCAGCTGCTGCTCACAATTGCTGAGTAATAACTCACTGAGGCTGCCTAGACAAAGCGCTAAAGGGACATGAGTGAGATAAGGGCTCCTAAGTAAACATCCTGTTCTCCCTCCCCCCCTCCCCATGTAGAGAAAACTGCATGCCTCAGGTTAAAAGAGCAAGTCAAGTGCAGTATAAACCATCAAATTCTGACTGCTAGGGGAGAACAGGAGGAACCTCGTATGTTATGCCTTTGAAAGGAAGGGGATAAGAAGGCTGAGATCTGGATAGAAATTGACACTGCAGTTACCTATGGTTCCAGTATTTTTTCCTTTCCCTTTGTGCTCATTGTGGCAAGAGTCAAAAGTTGAGAACAGATGTGGGTGGAAGGGCTAGTGAGCAGTGCCAACAGAGAGGACACAAACCCAGGCCCCAGTTTTTTGTGTTTGACTCAGGGGTGTTGGCTAAACCAGTCCACCCTGGACCTGTTGGGGTTCATAGCAAATTCAGTGTTCCAACAACTTCCTTATTTTTCTTATTACTTCCTTATGTGTTTTTTAAACCTCATCGACAGATGTGTTTATTGATTTGAGGGAGAGAGAGAGAAACATTGATGTGAATAGAAACAGATTGGTTGCCTCCCATACCCACCCTGACCAGGGATCGAACCCATAAACTAGGTATGTGCCCTGACCAAAAATCAAACCCAAAATCTTGTGGTGCACCTGGCAAGGGCTCCCCCCGCCTTTTAATATGTTTTGATTGAATTTTTGGAGAGGGATGGAGAGAAACATCAATGAGAGAGGATCATCAATTAGCTGCCTCCTGCACGGCCCCCACTGGAGTATCAAGCCCGCAACTGAAATATGTGCCCTTGACTGGATTCGGACCTGGGACCCTTCAGTCCACAGGCTGGTGCTCTACCCACTGAGCAAAACCAGTTAGGGCAAGAGCTCCCCTTAATTTTGAGAGTTATTTTGTTGCATAATTTGTGGAAAAGAGATGAGAACTTGAGACTTCTTACATTTTTCTTGAGGTGATGCAGTTGAAATGCATGGAATGAAGGGAGATGGGTGGCACCCTGTGCTTCAGTTTTGCCCTCCTCTGGCTAGGAATCCTTTGCACCTGCATGAGACAGTTCAGGCCCTATATCTCCTAGGCAGCTAGGCATTGCCAAAGGCAGTATAGACTAGTAAAGGATGAATTTGAAATCTTGGTTATTGGGTAGTGGGCCGTCCATAGATGTACCTAGGACCTTCTTTTGAAGTACTTGGATCTTTCCTTTGTTTTTTACTTCAGCATCGAACCTCAGTTGACATCCCTGCACTGGTTCCTGTGTTTGAGAGACTTCTTTGTTTTTCCTCTGAAGGGTTGTTTAAAAGGCAGGGGGGTGGAGGGGGCTGTTTCCTTGTTTCTCTTCTATAGACTCAGGAGATGTCTTGGGGAAGGGAACTAGAGAATTTAGGTGCACCCAAGGCTTTGTTTTCAAAGCCAAGTTCAACTTATTTTCATGCTGCTAATAGGAAGCTTTCCCCCCTTTATTTACTCAGAAAATTTGGTTGAACTTTTTCTCTCTTCACGGCATCTTAAAGCAGTGTTACAGTAAAAAGCTTGGCCCCATCCTAGATCTTTATTACTAAGGGAAAAAGCTTTTTAATAAACCAGAACTCCCCATACCACCTGCTATACCTCTAGCCACTTGGCTAATTGCGTGAGCCTCAAAAGCATTTGATGGCAATGATATAAACCTTTATATATTTTATCTTCTTAAATTTATCTTTTTTACCTCCAATATCTTTTCTGTCTTTTTGATGCAGGGAAGTTTTGCTTCTAAGAGCTAAGATAGTTTGGAAGTATGTGTTCATCTGATGATAAGTAGAAAATGTTCTTTACCTTCAGCAGAGAGCATTCTTATATATAAGATTATATCACCATCTCAAAGCTCTAGCTCATTCTAAGATGTCTATTTTAAAAGTAAAGTAAAACTGAGTATCTCCAAAAACTTGATTAAGGGTCTAGGATACCTTTAACTGAGGATTCCCTTTTCCCTAGACTTCTGTGAAATCTGGCATTATTTCTTGAACTCTTCTTTTTTTCCTTATCTTTAGTCTGTTAGAAAAAAATTTCTTGGCTTGTCATTGGACTCCTCTCTCCAACCTATATATTAAAGCCTTGTGGGCCCCAAACGCTCCAAGTAGTGTACCTGGAGAGTAAGGGGAGCTGTGCTACCAAACGTGATGCATTCTGACTATTCTGGTGTCTAAGAGGTAGCAGAGCGTGGCATAGAATATAGGCTTTGGATTCAGAGATTGGGACTTCTCAGAGGGTAATTTTCCATGTTATAAAAAGGGAGCATAAGAAGAGCTACTATTTGTCAGGGTTTTTTTTCTAGGAATTAAGATAGTGAAGACAAGCACTTGGCACATAGTAGGTGTTCAGTGATACTCTGGATGGCAATAAGAGCAGTTTTAGGGATGCTTCCCAGGCAGACTAACTGGTTAAAATTCCCTGAGGCTGAGAAGGAGTAGGCACAATTCAGAAATGGTAGCAGAACCGCCGATGAATGAATTGGCCTTAGCTAGCTTGCTTTTGCTGGCTTGCTTGCTGCAGAAGGAGAAATTGAGTAAATTGAAATTCCTTCCTTGGCTGCAACACAGGTTACATAGGCAATGATGTAGTCATTGATTGATCAGCATCCCCTGACCACACAGCTCAGTGCATTGCACGTAGTGAGTAGCCAGTAAATGTTTGAGGGATGAATATAGGAAGCTGCCATAATAATAGAGTTTACTTATTCCACCATCTGTCTACTCTCCACACACACACAAAAGGACAAGGTAGAATGATTTAAAAATGTGTGTCAGTATATGTATCCTTTGGAGTTTCAACTCTGTAATACAATGATTGGTACATTCTTAATTCAATAGTAATTTATTGAGCACCTGCAGTGTAACACTCCTGTCCTTTATGGTGCAGAGCTATGGAAAGAATTCTGCTTCTTTTCACTTTGTGAATGCCACTTAAATATCCTCACCTTTTCACACACACACACACACACACACACACACACACGTGATATCCCTTTTCCACAGTCTTATTTCTTTTTGTATTTCAGGGTGTCTAACATGTAAGAAGATGGAGCCAAGATCTAGAATGGTGCCTGAGACTCAGATCAACTGCTGTCTTTCCCAGACAGAACCTCTGGCCTCCAGAAACCTAGATTAAACAGCATTTTCTGACAGCTCTTCCTCCTCAGTCCTTGATTCCATCACCACAGGAAACTTGAGCACCAACTCTAACCACCCTCTCCTCCAGGTGAGGGCACTAATGGGGCTCACTGAGAACCTCATAGCTGGCTCCCGGTCCATTTTCCCTCTTGACTAAAATCGGACTGATACTTTGTTTTTACTGTGTAAGATAAAACAAATATACCTAGTCCTGTATCCTAGATAGAGTATGGAAAGGGAAAAGGAGGATAAAGGAAGTTGAGAGCCAGAATGGGGATGAGAGGCAAAGGTCTTGCGTAGAAGCAGACAGCCAGGATTCTGGGTCCCGCACCTCTTTCTGAAGTAAACACTATTACCAGCCATAGGAAAGCACAAGACTTGGATTAACTCCAGCATTAGCACTTAAACTGTTTGAGTTTAAATCACTTACCTCCTCTGACTTTACTAGTAAATTTCTCATCTATAAGATTTAGAGGTCTCCCAGGTCCCTCTTAAGCACCATGAGTCTTAAGGGACTCAAAGAAGTGCCCTCTGCAGATCCTTTGCTCCCGCTCTTAAAGCCATTCTATTAATTTATGCTAATGGTTTGTCGGTACTGTGGCCCATTACCTTATACCATGCAGCATATTAGATGATTTACATAAAAACAAAAGTCAACAATTGGGAGCAATACTATTATTCCCATCTCATAGATGAGGAAACGGAAGCATAGAAAAATAAACAATTTATTCAGAATTCCATAGTGAATGGCAGGCAGATCTAGGATTTACACTAGGTCCGCTTGGTTTCAAATCTATGCTCTTTAGTGTTTCCTATTTGCTAGTAAACACTATGTAAAAATACATACATGGTTACATGGAAGTTACTGACTACCCTTTCTGGTCCCTTTTTCTCCCAATCTCACTCCAGAGTTTTCTTGCTCCTGCCCTCAAACCCTCAGGACCTCTTATTTCTACTTTGGGCTGAAACTGCAGGTCTCAGGATTGCCGGTGTAACCGTGTAAGTCTTCCCATCGGCCGGAACCACCCACATCGCTGCTGTTGCTGTGTGGGGTGTACGTACGTCTTCTCATTTCCTGGGGGTGGTTCCAGGGTAGAGTGGCAGCTGTAGTAACCAATAGGCATGGGTCTTGTCGGGCCAGCGGCCAATGAGGAGCCCACTGAGGGAGAAGGCGAACATTTGTTTGAAGGTGTGAGCACAGGGCCGAAGGAACATGGGGCTGTCTCAGAGGTGGCGGCGGCTCCGGCTCCCAGGGTTACAAGCCTGCAGGCTACACACGGCGTTTGAGGTACCCCAAAGTTCCGAACCCCGCAAAGCCCAAGGTGTAGGTTCTCAACCCAACCTGACCCCCCCGCTCCCGCCTTGAGTCCCGAACCGGCTACTCTGGCCTTTTTAAAAAAATTAATGTTTTTATTGATTTCAGAGAGGAAAGAGGGATAGCTCGAAGCACGTTTTCCTGGGGAGCCAGGACTCCTAACATAGGGCCCTGTGGCATCCATCCCTTTTAAAGACTAGAGACTATGACCTCGGCCACTTCAATATCCTCATCTCCCGCCACCCCCAGTCCCAGGAATAACTGATGGCACCTGTGTCACCTCCTAACGCCTTTCCCTCCAGGCAGCAGTGCCGACTCCTCCACCCTGTTTGGTGGAGCGGCTTCGCCTTTTTGAGGAGCTATGGGCTGCGCAGGTAAAAAGGTTAGCAAGCATGGCACAGAAGGAACACCGGGCTATTAAGGTAGCGCTTCCTGGAGGACAGAAAGTGGAGGCTGTGGCATGGAACACAACCCCTTACCAGCTGGCCCAGCAGATCAGGTACCAGGCCCCTTCTCTACCCACCAGTATTGTTCTCCCACCTCTGCTTCCTCTGCACCTGAGCAGAGAAAATCTGCTTGTTTCTATTCCATGCCATCCAGATAGCTTTTCCTACTGGTTCGTTTTTTTATCTGTGTTAGTTTCAGAGTCTCTGTCCTTGCTCTATTGTCCTTGGGGGGAGGGGGGAGGAGAAACAGTAGGTTCTATTGCTCTGGTAACACATTCCCCCTTTGCAAGGCGAGTCCCTCTTTTTCCATGTGGATTGTCACCCTCTCTTTTTCTTTATCTCCATCCCATTCCCATTGTTGAAGCTCAACCCTGGCAAATACTGCAGTGGCCGCTCAAGTGAATGGAGAACCTTATGATCTGGAGCGGCCCTTGGAGACAGATTCTGACCTCAGATTTCTGACGTTTGATTCTGCAGAGGGGAAAGCAGTTAAGTGTCTTCTTTGTCACAAATACGGCGGCTACTAAACTGAGATATTTAAGTGGGTGTTTCTAACATTTCTTTTGCCTGAGTTTTTCCATTTTTACTTGGGAGGAGACTCACCACAGATTGCTTGCCTCGACTATTCCTAGCTAAGCTGGAAACTTACGATGAAAGTTTTTACTAAGCCTAGGTCTCTTATAATCGGACATCATTTGTGTTAGTAAAAGGGAGAAGTAATAAGTTGAAAACAGGATGATATTGAGATACCCAGTATAAGTCATCTGTAGCGTATATTTAATTTTAACGTGGCTTATACAACTGAGCATAGCAACCAAGCCTCGTCCCCATTTTGTCCTCTTCATGTCAGCTTAGGTAATGTAGACCTCATGTATTAGGATGCAGGAAAATTGAGTTCACATGTCATTTATTTACAAATGATGACCAAATCCTAAAGCAGTGGTTGCATCACACTGGATTCCTGGGCTGGGGGCCAAGAAGAAGGACTAACAGACTGAGCAGAGCCTGTAAGAGGCAGTCTTCTCAGAGCAGTTTACTCTGAAGCCCCAGGAGGATGCTACAGGAGAGCAAAGGAAGCGGCCTGGCCTGCTCTGACCGGCTAGCCCTGAGGGGTGGGGTACTCGCTTCTGCGCACATTTCTACTGAGCCCTGCTTTCTTTTCTGTTTTTTTCCCCTTTTCACTATGTAATTGTCACCGCCTCCATTATATGATAGTTATTCCTAGAAGAGCCATACTGGTTTCCCACCAGCTTCTCGGAGGAGAGAATCCAGTGTGGGGGGTTAAGGGAGAAGGTTGGGGCTCATGAACTTCTTTCCTGTGAACCCAGGTGTTCTGGCATTCCAGCGCCCATGTCCTGGGGGCAGCAGCTGAACAACTCCTAGGTGCTGTCCTCTGCCGAGGGCCCAGCACAGAGTGTGGCTTCTACCATGATTTCTTCCTGGGAAAGGAACGGTGAGCAGTTCAAGGAAGGGGGAAATGATGGTTTCTTTTGTGAGACTTCACCTTTTTCCCAGCTTTTTTTAAGGTATAATTGACAAAACTGTAATATTTTTGAAGTGATAATTTGATATTTGTATACATTGTGAAAGGATTCCCACAATCTAGTTAATTAACCCATCACCTCACATTTTTTTTGTGTTGTTTTTTTGTTAATCCTCACCTGAGGATATTTTTTTCGATTGCTTTTCATGAGGAGTGGGGGGGGGGGAGAGAAAGAGAGAGAGAGAGAAACATGGACCGGTTACCTCCTGCACACATTCTCACTGGAGATGGGGAGCAAACCTGTAATCCAGGCACGTGCCCAGGACCAGGAATCGAACCTGAGCCCCTTTGGCGCTCTAACCACTGAGCACCAGCCAGGACAACCTCACTTTTTTTTTTTTTTTTAATATATATCTTTATTGATTTCAGAGAGGAAGGGAGAGGGAAAGAAATAGAAACATCAGTGATGAGGGAAACGTCATTGATTGGCTGCCTCCTGCACGTCCCCTACTGGAGATCAAACCTGCAACCCAGGCATGTGCTCTTGACCGGAATCGAACCTGGGACTCTTCAATCCGCAGGCCAACGCTCTTTCCACTGATCTAAACCAGCTAGGGCACGACCTCAACTTTTTATTGTGAGAACACTTAAGGTCTGTTAGCAAATAACAAATTTTAACTATACAATACAGAATTATCAACTATAGTCACCATGCTATGCTCCTCAGACCTTATTCATCTTATAACTAAAGGTTGTACCCTGTTATTGGAGTGGTTTCTGAGGCCCTTTTCTGGGGTCTCATGTCCAGTTTGGAGGAACAAGCTAGGGGAAGGGCCTCCAGGCCTGATACGTTATTTTGGTACCACCTCCATTAGTCCCTGTTCTTTCTCTTCTAACTCTGCTTGAAACATCTCTAGCCTTTAGGAGTTCTTCAACTTTCATTTCATTCTCCATTACTGTTGCTTTAATTTTGTCCATCCAGATTGCCTGCACTCAAGTTTTTAAAAAATATATATTATTTTATTGATTTTAGAGAGGAAGGAAAAGGGAGAAAGAGAAATATTAATGATGAGAGAAAATCATTGATTGGCTGCCTCCTGCACGCCCCCCCACTGGGGATGGAGCCTACAATTTGGGCATGGGCCTGGAAATTGAACCCAGGACCCTTCAGTCTACAGGCTGACTGAGCAAGCCAGTTCGGGCTGCACTCAACTTTTAATTTCATACATAGAGCATTTGCTCCAGCTATAAAATTTATACCTGATTGCCTATGTTTTCTGTTAGAGCAAATAAATTTAGATGTTTCTGGAGGGCAGGATTTCATCCCCTGGCCAACAGGTATGCCACCCAGGTGATGCTTCTTAAGGACACAAACCAACCAGTTTTCATCTTCCCAGGACTATCCGGGGCTCAGAGCTGCCTGTTTTGGAGCGAATTTGCCAAAAACTTGCAGCTGCTGCTCAGCCCTTCCGGAGGCTAGAGGCTTCCCGGGATCAGCTTCGCCAGCTCTTCAAGGTGGGTTGGAAACACAGTTTTAGGAGGAAGATCAGAGGCCTGAGGGACAAAGTGGCTCTCTCCCAGGACATCATTATGGGGATAAAGACTTGTCTGCACTCATCCCTTCTTCCAGGATAACCCCTTTAAGCTCCGCCTGATCGAGGAGAAAGTGACGGGTCCGACAGCAACAGTTTATGGGTAAGAATGGTCAAGACAGAGAGAAATGGGGAGGTGGGGCTGCCAGAAGGGGCTAAGGGAAAGAAGACAGAAGCTAATCTGTTGCTCCAGAAAAATAAAGGGGCCTGGGAGTTGATTTTATCCCCCATTGCTCTGTCTGGAACACGTTTCTTTCTTTCTTTTTTTTTTATATACTTTATTGATTTTTTACAGAGAGGAAGGGTGAGGGATAGAGAGTTAGAAACATCGATGAGAGAGAAACATCGATCAGCTGCCTCCTGCACACCCCCTACTGGGGATGTGCCCACAACCAAGGTACATGCCCTTGACCGGAATCGAACCTGGGACCCTTCAGTCCGCAGGCTGACGCTCTATCCACTGAGCCAAACCGGTCAGGGCTGGAACACATTTCTTTACTTCCTTGTCTGTCAGCTAAAGGCCAGGAGAGGGAGAAAACTAAACTCGGGAATTTGGAGACCACTAATGGCCCCCCTTCCTCCCAGGTGTGGCATGTTGGTGGATCTTTGCCGGGGCCCCCACCTTCGGCACACTGGACAGATTGGAGGACTGAAGCTTCTCACGGTCAGTTGTGGGGACAGGGTTAGGCGGAAACTCCTGTTTTCACTGGAGTATCAGGGCGATGGGAAGATAGTTCTCTCAGCCCCGTCCATACTCTGACAGTGAGCAGGGAATCCAGAGGGAGAAAGACACTTAGCCCCTGCCTTCTAGAAACAGAGTCTGATGACAGATACTGGACACAGGAACCAACTCAGTGTCCATAATTGGTCATCAGTGCTAATGGAGACGGGGTGGGAGGGCATGGACAGGCTGGACAAGGTCTTATACGGCCGGCTCCTGTGGGTAGAGGGGTGGGGAATACAGGCACAGGGAGAATACTCTTAAGTCAAGGGCGTGTCTTTTAGGAAAACACTGTTTCTGGGCAAGGTGAGTTATTAGAATGGGAGCAGAGGGCGAGGGGAGAGGCAGGTAGGTAGAACAGAAAGCGCTGGACTGAAAGTCTAGCCGTCTGTGCTTCGTCCTGGTTCTGCCTTCAATAACATGGCTTCAGGTACATCTCTTTACCTATTTCCACCTCTATTGAAAGAGACGGTTCATTCCTGCCAGTAAACCCACATCCAGAGACAGAACCAACGAATGCATGAGGAAGTGTTTGAGGGAAAGTTAGAAGTGCTATAAAGTGTAGGCTGTTTCTTATTAGTATGGTTTAAGGAAAGGGCAGGCAGAGGCAGGTGATTTCATGGGGCCAGAGATAGGGAAGAGTGTGGGAGGTTGGTAAGGGGATGGATGGCTGACACTTGACCAGATCTTCAGGTTAATCCCCTGAGCGATCATTGATTAGAAGGGGAGGAACGAAGGCCGGCGGTGCTGGCAAGCAGCTGTAGTGCGATTGCTCAGGGTAACGATAGGCCTGAGCGGGACATAGGTAGAAATCAAGAACCGGCCGCGTTCAAGGCTCTAAGCATCACAGGCGTTGTCTGAAGGACCAGCCTGCGGTGTTGGTGGTGGGAAAGTAGTGTGTAACTGGGAAGCTCACACTGAGGTTTGCCAGAGAGGTGGGGTGGCTTCAGCCTCATCCTGTGACGCCCTGTGCCCCCCGCAGAACTCGTCATCCTTATGGAAGGCCTCAGGAGCCCCCGAGACGCTGCAGAGGGTGTCCGGGGTTTCCTTCCCCACAGCAGAGGAGCTGAGGGCCTGGGAAGAATGGAGGAAGGAGGCAGAGTCACGGGACCACCGTCGCATTGGGAAGGTGCAGAGATTGGGGAGAGGGGGGCTGATGAGAAGGGTTGGAACAAGATGAAGGAACGTGATTGTGACGTTGGGAGCAGACTCAGAATCCAGCAGACCGAGCAGCTCCATCCCTTATTCCTTCTGGGTTGCAAAGTCCCTGCTTCCCCCTGGACGTGACCGCTGCCATTCCCGACCCCAGGAACAGGAACTCTTTTTCTTCCATGAACTGAGTCCTGGGAGCTGCTTCTTCCTGCCTCGGGGGACAAGGGTGTATAATGCCCTGGTGTCCTTTATCAGGGTAAGGGGGACCCCATCAGGGAAGGAAGACCAGGGAGGGGCTGGGGGCCTAGAAGAAGCCAAGTGTTAAAGGGATTAGAAGTATAAACATAAATATTGTAAAGTGCTTTTAATTAAGATACTAGAGATGTGTGGTCTACATTGGAACATGCAGAGTTAATACGGTGTTTAGTAGGTGGTGGCTGTGATCAGCATGGCTGAGTGCCCAGGCGAATCACACAGCTGCCCCCTTCCCTTCTCTCCCCCAGTCACTTTGACCTTCCATGTCCGTACCCTCCTTTCCAGGCTGAATACACCCGCCGTGGTTTCTCAGAAGTGAAAACACCCACACTGTTTTCTACGAAACTCTGGGAACTGTCAGGACACTGGGAGCATTATCAGGAAGACATGTTTGCTCTGCAGTCCCCAGGCTCTGACAGGCCCACAAGCTCCCAGACTGACCACTCTGCCAGCCACCCCACCGACACGCTCGCGCTCAAGCCCATGAACTGCCCTGCACACTGGTGAGCTGGAGCCAGAGGCCTGGGTCCTCCGGGGCTGAGGCCAGGCCCCCGGCTGCTGAATATTAAGTGACAGGAAGCATCTGGGAAGAGTACTGGGCACCTGCCTCTAGCTAACCACATGAATTTGGGGAGATCATTGGGCCACTCTAAGCCTTAGAGTCCTTACGGTAACACCAAGGGGTTGGAGTTGCTGCCTAAGGTTTTTTCCCCAACTCAGCACCTGTCACAGAACAGGCGCACAGTAAATGATGTCTGTGGTTGTTACTGAGAAAATCCCTTCGAGTCACGCAGGGCTCCCGTGATTGTGATGAGTGGGGACTGGCAGGGCTCAGAGGCCACGGCAGGCTGGAGGGGTCCTTAGCCGATGGTGCAGAGAGAGGAAGCAGTCTCCGGGAGCTAGTTTTCCCTGTGGCACTGACCCCTTCCCACCCCAATCTCAGCCTGATGTTCGCCCACCGGCCCAGATCCTGGCGAGAGCTGCCCCTGCGACTGGCAGACTTTGGGGCCCTTCACAGGGCCGAGGCTTCGGGCAGTCTGGGAGGACTGACCCGGCTGCGGTGCTTCCAGCAGGATGATGCTCACATCTTCTGTGCACCAGATCAGGTGGCTCCCCAGCTCCATCAGGCATTTCTAACCACCGCCCTTCTCCCATGAGCCACCAACATTCCTGACTCTCAGTTGCGCTTTTTATATATTATGTTTCGGCTACGTGCTATCCCCAACTTTCCTCTATGTTTTTGCCCTCTGTTTGCCCCAAACTACCCTCACCTCAGAGTTCTGTCTAGCACACAGCTCACCCTCCCTTACTTCTTCCCCCAGCTAGAAGCAGAGATCTGGGGCTGCCTGGATTTCCTGCGCTCTGTCTATGCCGTCCTGGGCTTCTCCTTCCGCCTGGCACTGTCCACCCGGCCGTCTGGCTTCCTGGGAGAGCCTTGCCTCTGGGACCAGGCTGAGCAGGTGAGCGGGTGGTAGGGAATCGGGTGGATGAACCACTCTCCGATGGAAGGGGGACAGTTGGGAGTCAGGGTCCTCAAGAGAGGCGTATGCGGAGGTGGTCAGTGGGGGGTCGGAGGGATGTGTTGCTCACGGCCCGCTTGTCTCGCTCCCTCTAAAGGTCCTTCAACAGGCCCTGGAAGGGTTTGGAGAACCCTGGGACCTCAACCCTGGAGATGGTGCCTTCTATGGGCCTAAGGTAAGCTGAGGACTTCGGATAGAATTTCATTTAAGTATTTAATAGGTAAAAAGGAATTGTTTTAACCTGTGTATAAAGAAGAGTGATACAGTCCCTGCCCCCGGGGGACTTATTGTCCGTGAGGACTGTGGGTTGCAGGTGCTGAGGGAGCTTGCTATTCAGGAGTCAGTTTACAGTTGTATATGAAGCACAGTTTACTCCTGTAATATTTAGTAATTGCATTATGCTCCTTACGAACACCTGTAAACCTGCTTATGCCCCACCCTGTATTTTGTTACGAGCAGTAAATTTCAGAACATTCTGTTGGTTGGTGCTTAGTTTACCCAGGCTTGACCTCAGCAGAGGCAAGCTGTGACCCTTTGCATGAAGAACCTTCTTGTATGTGTGTCAGCAGGAAGCAAGGAGAGTCACAGATGGGAAAATTCCCATCGTGACAGGCTAGCACGGACGGAGATGAGTGGATACAACAGGTAGTGGCAGCTCCTCTGACAAGCTCAGGCCAGGAATGTTCTGCTTCACTGCACGTGCGCTGACCTTTGGTGCAGCTCTGGTAAGAGCACTTGCCAGCAAAGCACGTTGGTAAAAGCTTGCTGCTTCATGCAGCCCAAGGAGAGGCAGAGCAAACAGCAGAGCAGGAAGCTGGGAACAAGCGAGAAAGCACAAGGCGGGTCCACTTGATTTGTCATTGGGAACTGCACTGCGCCTGCCCCTGGAGGACGCTGTTGAGCACAGAAAAGAGCAGAGCGAAGGCGGGGCTCAGGGCTGTTAGGTTTTGCCGGCCCATTTTTGGTAAAGTGAAGAGTGAGGGTGGAGTGAGGGAGGGAATGAATGAACCTCTTTCAAGAACTTTGCTCTTACAAAGGCAAAAGAGAATTACTAAGGGCCTGATCGTCAGAATGTTCATGAAGGGAGAGACTTGGGGTGCCTGTTGGGGTCGGGGAGGAGTTGAAGTTGTCGAAGGGGTTTCAGTGAGGGAAGTTCTGAAGTGAGGCTGTGAGAGTCCTCCACCGAAGGAACAACCTTTGCCATCGTTTGGGAGCATACAGAAAGGCTGGGTAGATGCAAGGAAGTTCACAGGGGTGTGGCTGTAGGATTTGAAACATTTCCTAATTCAAGATATTGTCTGAATTTTCCATGAAAAAGGGAGAGTCGTTTGGTGAGGTGGGAATGGGGGAGAGGAGAGTTTTCAGTGAGGGAGGTGAACATTGAAGAGAGAAGGGAAAGCTGGAAAATCCTTGAGGGGAATAGGACACAGCTGGGTAAAGCAGCCACAGACTTGGGGGCAGCAGCAAGGGTCCAACTGAGGTTGAAACAGGGACGTGGATGGCGTCAGGCGTTTTGCACCTGTGTGGTGTGTGCCCCGTTGGGCAGCGCTGAGCCGTTCTGCTAAGTGCCAAGGAGGTGGAAGGGGAGGGTGCCACCAGGGGAGTTTGCCATGTGGATGTGATAGAGGAACCATGATGTCGGGAACCTGGGAGAGTGGGTGCAGCTGCCTAGGGAAGAATCAAAGGTGGGAGGGGCCTGTGAAAGGGAAGAAAAAGAAGCATTAAGGAACCTAGACACTGAAGAGCTATTAGCAGGAGTAATTGTCAAAGCTAGAAAACCAAGAGACGTATCAGGGCAGGGTGGACTGTTCCAGAGGTGCAGCCATTCTGGGCAAGGACAGGACAAGGATGTAGCCAGTGTGGGTGAAGGTCTCTGAGACGAGGCGCTCCAGGAATTGAGAGGCAGCGAGTGGATGGGTCAGTCATGTGAATGTTGGTGTCTCCTGATATTAGAACACCACTGAGTCCCTGCCCGAGTCCTTGCTGAGTGAAGTAGAGTCTGGCACAGCTGGGTGACAGTCTCAGAGCAGCCTGGGGCAGGGTTGGTGAAAAGGCGGTGGCACAGGTACCAGAGGGCATGGTTCTGGTTTCTCGCAGGCCTCCCCTCTCTCTCCTCCAGATTGACGTGCACCTCCACGATGCCGTGGGTCGGCCCCATCAGTGCGGGACAATCCAGCTTGACTTCCAGCTGCCCCTGAGATTTAACCTCCAGTACAAGGGGTACTGGAGCCTTATCCGGACAAGTTCCCCTTTCCCGAGGCTGCCTGTGGAATTACTGGAGAATAGCTTCCCCTTCTCCCTTTGGCTGAAAGTAACCAAATCCTCCACACCCTCCCCTGCTGAGCCCGAATATTTCTAAGAACTGGCAGGTGATCTCGATTGCACAATTTGTGCTACTTCCTCCATTCCATCCACTTTCCTATTTCCCTCTAAGGCAAGCCGGGGCCCTGGAGCGTCCAGTCCTCATTCACCGAGCAGTTCTGGGTTCTGTGGAAAGAATGCTGGGAGTGCTGGCGGAGAGCTGTGGGGGGAGATGGTGAGACCCCTGACTCCAGACTTCTGTTCTGAGCTCAGACATGACAGTGCATGCCCCAGATCCTGCCCCCTTTAGACTCCAGCTTCTGTTTCCTTCTCCAGTCTGCTCGCTGCAGCCACCCTTGTGGTCAGAGCCAGGATGAGTAACTTGCCCCCTTCTGTTCTCTCCCACCCAGGCCGCTGTGGCTGTCCCCATTCCAGGTGATGGTCATCCCAGTGGGGCCTGAGCAAGAGGACTATGCCAGGGAGGTGAGGAGTTGGGGGCAAGGACAGGGCTGAAGCAAGACTAATAGGGACCTGAGCAAATGCATAGGAAGAGACCACCTGGGGTGGGGAGAGATGCACAGCACTTGGAACCACCAGGCTGGGCTCAGATGGCTGCTGGCCTGTATGCTGGAAATTCCACACCCGAGAAACAAACTGGTCCCTCCTTGTGGAGATGTGTGACAATTAAATCAACATACATGAAAGGTTGACAACAGAGCATAAAAAGGGGTTGGATAAATGTTGCTTTTCCTTTGCTTTCTAGAGAGAAGTAAGGCTATGGGCTACTAGAGTGTAGCCAGAGCAGGCAGATCAGGGAATCTCTGCAGGCTGGGCTCCAGCAGGAGGCAGACGCAGAAGCTGCGGGCAAGGACAGGGCCTCCGTGTGGAGACAGTGAGGAGGGGTGTCTGAGACCCCACAGCCTTGAGGCAGAGGAGGGGGGAACAGATGGGGCTTTGGTATCAGACTGTTCTACTCCTCAGCCTTCCATTAAATTAAGTTCCTATCACCAAACCTCTGCCCAGGTACAGCAGAGCCTGCAGGCGGGGGGGCTGGTCGGAGACCTGGACGCTGACTCCAGGCAGACCCTCAGCCGGAGAGTCCGCGGGGCCCAGCTCGCCAACTACAATTTTCAGTTTGGTGAGTGACAGCTCAAGCACCCACCCTGTACACTGTTCTTTTTATTAAGTTTGGTCGTCTGCATATTTGGCTTAATTGGGGCTCAGTTCCTGAGCTAGATAGGAGCCAGGATTCAGGATGCCTAAGCCATTTGGACCATAGTTTTCTGCACCCCGACAGCTACCTCTGACCCACAGAACAGTGTTCTTCTGACACTTCATCGCTGTTAGGTTCATTCACCAGGGGTGTGTCAGAGAGAAGGGGACAGGAAGGGTTAATAAGGCCTTAATTAGTTAGCTTTGTTTATTCTAGACCTAGATGGAGTCAGCCCTCCTGGATGAGGAGAAAGGCCTTATGGAGACAAGCCTAGCTCTGCCTGTTACTTTTTCATTTTCCAATGAAAGCCAGGAACAGAAAGTCCCCAGCCCGATAACCTGATTCTCTAGTTCTGCACACCCACTTGCGCTGCCAGCGCTTGGAGCAAGCTGCCCACAGCTCCGTGGACTTGCTGAGCCTTCCACCACTGCCACTTCCCCTTTCTGGAGCATGCACACACATGCACACACATGCACACACTTTCTCTGGGTCAGCTGATCTTTGTCTTGCTCTGGCTGACCCTACTATCTCTGACCCCTGGGCTCCTGACCTGAAACAGCTTCTTATCTCCCAAGCACGAGCAGGGAGCTGGAGGGCAAGAACCAGTAAAGTATAGGTCCCGCAGCACATCTGGGCTTTGCTCTCGCCCTTTCTAAAGATTAGCTGAGATCTCTTCCGTTTCTGCATAGCAAAGGGAGATGCCCCAGGTGGGTTACATCTGCCCTGAGATACCCACCCCCTCTACTTGCAGTGGTCGGCCAGAAAGAGCAGAGCAACAGAACAGTGAATGTTCGGACGCGAAACAGTGGTCAGCTTGGAGAACGGGACTTGACAGAGGCTGTGGGGCGGCTGCAGGAGCTGCAGAACTCCAGGGTCCCAAATGCTGAGGAAGTTTTCTGAGCGTTTGCGTGGTGATGTGACAGACCTGCAGCAGCCACCAGCCTCTCTGAACCCAGGAGGGGCCAACCTACAGACAGAATCTGGAGTCCCAGCCCCTTTAGAACTTGTGTGGAGGCCTGAATCTACCCTCCAGAAAGATTTGATGTGGGGGAAGCCACAGCTGCGTGCATATGAGGAGAGCGAAACTGAACATAATAAACCTATGACTCTGTGGTTGTGTTGTCATCTCTGACTCCTGATGGGGGATAAAAGGATTTTGACTTTGTCTCCCTCTCTTGTCCCAGGGCGATGGGGAAAGTGAAGAGGGACAGCCCGGCCTAGCCAGGTGCCCTGCTGGTTGGAGCATCATCCAGTGCACCGAAAGGTGGTGGGTTGGATTCTTAGTCAGGGCACATACCCAGGTTGCAGGTTCGATCCCTGGTTGGGGTGCATGTAGGAGGCAACCAATTAATGTTTCTCTCATGGATGTTTCCCAAATTAAGGGACAGCACAAGCTTAGTTGGTTAGTGTCCTGATTGACCAAGGTTGCAGGTTCAATCCCTGGTCAGGACACGTAACAAGAATCAATAGATGAGTCCTAGCTGGTTTGGCTCAGTGGATAGAGCGTCAGCCCTGAGACTGAAGAGTCCCAGGTTCAATTCCAGTCAAGGGCACATACCTTGGTCGCAGGGCCGGGGCTCATTCAGGAGGCAACCAACCCATGTTCTCTATCGGTGTTTGTCCCTCTCCCTTCCACTCTAAAAAAAAGCAATGGAAAAATATTCTGGGGGGATGGGGATTAACAGCAACAAAAGTCAATCAACCAATGAATGTGTAGACAAGTGGAACAAAATACCTCCCTCTCTCAAATCAATAAAAGAAAAAAGTTAATAAAAAGGGCAGCCCAGGCCTTTCACTGGTTAGGGAGCTTATGGGGAGGTGTCCTGTTTCCACTTTAAACTCCTTAGTGCCCAACCCCAATTCAGCAGGTTGTCAGTTCCCTTCTCCACCTGCAAACAGAGAAACTGAGGAACAAAATTTTCAAACATCTTGGGGTCATAAAAATGTTCCCCTCTCATTACCCCCATTCTTCTCAATCCTCTCAGGATGCCTCAGGGTGAGTTTGGGAGGAGTGGCTGCCAGAGGGGGAGCAGCTGGGACTGAGTCACGGCAGGAAGCTGAGGAGGGCGGGAGCTATTCCCACATCGCCATATAAAAGGAAGGGGGCCGGCCTGAAGTTCACTACGGCAGTAGCAGCAACCAGAAGAGCGGGTTCCCAGCAGCTGGTCTTCTGCTCCAGATCTACCTGAGGAGCCTCACTTCCTGGGTGGCCACTGGCCAGTCCTTGCCCCAGGATGGGGACCATGTTCAGAGCAGCTTTGGTCTTGGCCTGTTTGGCTGTTACTTCTATAGCCTCTGAAGGAGGTGAGTTGGGGTTGGAGTCAGTCCTTGGGAAGGGGTCCTGGCCAGCGTGGGCCTGGGCCTGAGTCCAGCCATCCTCGGTGGCTCATCACCAGCAGGTTGATGCTCCAATTGCTCCTGCTGTGGAGCAGCCCAAGGTGGACCTGGGACTGAAGCCCTGAACTAGGGAGGGCTCAGGAGCACAGAAGGGGCTGCTAGAGACTGCTGCTGCTCGAGATGTGCCTAGTGATTGCTGCCAAGAAACGCAAACTTGGAATCAAAGGCCAACTGGGGCGGGGGTGGGGAGGAGGACTGGCTGAGGAAGGCCACTGCCTGAGGGAGATGATGTGGGACCAATTAGGCAGTGGAGAGTGGAAGAAGGGCCCCCAGGCAGCTCGGAACCAATTTGCTGACCTAGAGTCTGGACTACCTCCCTGCCTGGTTGGGAGAAGAGTTGAAAGGGTGCCCGTGCACAGGAGACTGAACACAGCCACCCTCGAGCGCACACACCTGGCCTGCATGGATGCTGGACAAGCACTCCCGAGGGAAGCTGTGGGGAGCAGCACAGCTCTTGTCTGTCTGCGAAGGCCCCTCTCGCTGCCCATCCTGGGTCCTAGTCTTCTTAAGTGCAGGTCAGCCAGGCGATTCCTTGCCCTGAGGGTGCTTACTTAGCCTTAGTCCTGAGTCATCACGGTCCCCCGTCCTCAACTGACATCTAAGCTAAGGAGGACCTGGGAGCAACTAAGGGTGAAGGAAGCTTAAACTTCTTGTCACAAGGCCCTGGACTAGGAGGGTCTGTGGAGGAAATGGACAGGCAAGGCTCCCATCAGTTCAAGGCTCAGATCTTTCCCTCTGGAGACTAGGGAAGCAGAGCGGCTATAGGGAAGGCAGCCCAGGAGTCCTGAGGGAGTAGCACTGACAGGAGAGGAGGGCCTCCTCCCCAGTCCCATGCACCCCATTCTCTTAGGCCCGGGCTTGAAAGACCTGAGGCTGTGAGTCTGATGGTGGTGAGGCTGTCAGAGGATCACAGGCTTGTCCAGAGCCCAGCAACTCACGTCAAGGAGTGTTTGGGGGGTGGATTAGGGGACATGGGGCAGGAGCCATAAGGAGGGGCTGCTGGTGTCTTCGTCCTCTTTCCTGTGCTCCTGATCTTTCCTGCCTCCCCACCCCGTGCTCAGAGCCAGGAAGGGCCTCTCAAAACCACCCTGACTCACCGTTCCTCACTCCAGGCTTCAAACCTTCAAGGCAGAGGGAGTTGGGGCCAGAGTACCTTCAAGAAGGTAAGAGTCTGGGGAAGTGGCATGGGATTGGGGGTCAAGTAGAAACTGTAGGCACTGTCTGTCTCCCTTCTTGCCTCTAGTTGGCTATGCAGCACCTCCTTCCCCACCCCTGACACGGGCCCTCCCCAGGGATCACCCTGACGTCTCTCTGCATAACCCTGACTTTGAGGGACAGACTGAAGGTAAGTCTACCCCTACCCACTCCGGGTTTCTGGTCTGGCTCCCTTCCCCCCCCCCCCGACCCCCATCTTCAGGGAGGGAGGAGAGGGCAGGCCTTGCCCGTCTCCTCACACGCTCCCCTTTTGCAGTGCAGCCCTTTTCCTCCTTCTTTGACCTGGAGGAGGAGCTGTTCTCTCCCCAGCTCCTTGGGAAGATGGGTGAGTGCTCGCCCATTCCCGCGCCTCCAGCCCACTCTCATCTTGCTGGCATCAGTCTGATCCTTGCTCCTTTGTGTCCTCCCCCTCAGAACCCTTCTCTTTCTCGGGAAGCCGGGCAGAGGACCCCACTGCCCCCAGCAAAGTCGCCCCTCTCCAAGAAGAAGTGGCCCCTCCCCGGGACCCTATTGAACAGAAGGAAAGTAAGTGACTCCCTCTTCTCTTTACCCTTCTGCCTGCCCCTGGCTCTGGGGGCTCTGCCACTGAACAGCTGTGTAAACGTGGGTAAGTCACCTCTCCAAGCCTTAGTTTCTTCATCTGTCACACTGGGGAAATAATACGTATTTTATAAAGTTAGGAGATTAACTGGCATAAGAATAGAATCTATTTTCACTTGCTTCTCTATTGAGTCCCTCTGTATGAATGGGAACTAGCCAGGTCCCCCCTCTTTTGGAGAGAGCCTTCCCAATGCGACTTTTGCTTAACGCATCTTCTTCCACCTCAGTGGACGCACCACCACTCCCAGCACAGGAGGAGAGGACCAGCCCACCTAAGCAGGGAGAGGGTGAGTGACAGCTCTGGTCTGTCCCCCTGCTTTAGTGTCAGGACTCTGTAGAGGGTTGCAGGGAGCCTGAGCCTTGAGACGCAGTGCAGGGAGCAGGCCTGACTTAGGGGGACAATCACGGTGACACCTTTCATGCCTTGGTTCTCTTTTCCTTTCAGTTATTCAGTCTGAAGGTAAGAGCCACAAATTCCTTTCTTTCTCTTCCCCCATATCCTCCCAATCCTTTCTCCTCAACCCCAAGTTCTTCCAATCCTCCCAACTCATCCAGCCTTTCTCTACCCCTCCATGCGATCCGCCTGCCCACTTGGTTTTCCCGACTTTAGAAAAGCCAGCTCCCATCACGCCGCACAGCCCAGGTCCGCACTGCCAACAGGGCCGACCCCAAGGCGGCTGGGGCCACCGGCTGGATGGCTTCCCTCCTGGGCGGCCTTCTCCAGACAACCTAGACCAGATCTGCCTTCCTAATCGTCAACATGTGGTGTATGGCCCTTGGAACCTGCCACAATCTGGCTACTCCCACCTTAGTCGCCAGGGTGAGACCCTCAATATGCTGGAGACTGGATATTCCCGCTGCTGCCGCTGTCACTACTATGCAAAGCGCATGGATTGTGCAAAGCTTGTGGTAAGGATCGGCTTTTCGACCCAGGGTGTCCTTTAAACCCCAGACAGCATGTGTGTGTTTAAGGCCTGGAGGCCGAGGCCTGGGTGTGCAGAAACCTCCTTGGTCCTCCCTGGGAGAGCAGAGGCAGTCTCTGCTGCTTTCCGACCTCACTGCCCAGAGTCCTTTCCTGGAGCCTGGGAGGAAGACAGGAATGTGGACGAGGGCTGCTAGGCTGACCCACCCTTCTTCTCTAGTGGGAGGACGCAATGAACCAGTACTGTGAGGCCGAGTTCTCGATCAAGGGCCGAGCCCACTGGTGCTGCAAACAGCAGGGGGAGGCTCGGTTCTCCTGCTTCCAGGAGGAAGCTCCCCGGCCACACTACAAGCTCCTGGCCTGCCCCAGCCACCAGCCTGTTATATCCATGGGCCTCGAGCTGCCTTTCCCCCCTGGGGAGCCTACACCGGACAATATCAAGAACATCTGCCATGCAAGACGCTTCCGCTCGGTGCCACGCAACCTCCCACCTACTGACAGCCTCCAAAGGCAGCTGCAGGCTCTGGCCCGGCTGGAGGGGGAGTTCCAGCGCTGCTGCCGGCAGGGGAATAACCACACCTGCACATGGAAGGCTGTAAGTGGGCGTCCCAGCCCCCCGGAGAGCCTGTCTGCCTGCCTGCCCATCTCTGACCTCTGATCCTGCTGGTCCGTTCCTCCACGTACCTCCCCACTGTGAACATGTTTACCCGTCCGTCTGCTTGTGAATGTTCGCCCATCCGTTGTGTTCGTCACCTGCGTCTGTTCATCTTGAGCCTTCATCCTGCACTCCTGGCCTCGTCCACCCATGGTCCCACACGTGTACCTGTCTGCCATCCATCCATCCATCCAGCTCTGGCCTCACCCAACCCTCTCCGTTCACCAGTCCAGCTCATCTCCCGTGGCCAGCTCCGAACCTCACCTGTGCTTCTACCTTCCACCTCCCCAACCTCACACGTCCACAGCTGCCTCCTTGCCCTCTGGTTCTTTGTCCTCCTCTTTTGGCACCTGGGGTTGAGAGTCCCTCTCCTTATGGCGTGGGCAACAAGGGAAGTGGCGGGTGAGGAGAGAAGGGGCGAAGTGTCCAGTCTTTTGACTTCTCTCTTTCTGGCTAACAGTGGGAGGATTCCCTTGATGGATACTGTGAGCGAGAACTGGCTATAAAGACCCACCACCACTCATGTTGCCAGTACCCTCCGAGCCCTGAACGTGATGAATGCTTTGCCAAAAGGGCTCCCTACCCCAACTATGACCGGGATCTCTTGACCATTGACCTCAGCCGCGTCACCCCCAACATCATGGTCTACCTCTGTGGAAACCAAAGAGTTATCTCCAAGCAGTAAGTATCTATTTTCTCTTGGCAAGTTCAAAATCATGGTCTCCAAGCACCATTTTTGTCGCCTGGGGTTTCTGAAGACCCTGACCCCTGCCCTTTTCTCACCATAGTAAACAGATTCCCGGGCTCATCCGAAACATGACCGCCCGTTGCTGTGAGCTGCCCCTTCCGGAGCAAGCCTGCTGTGCCGAGGAGGAGGTGAGCGTGGGTGCGGGGAGGGGAGGGAGATGGCCAGACCTGGAGGCTACCCCTACTTTTAGGACCTCAAAACAGCCCACAGAAATAATGAGGACTAGTGGGGAGAGAGCTTTTTCTTGGTTCCAGAACTCCTCATTCCTGACCTGACTTGCTCCCCGCTGCTACATTCCTATTAAGCTCCAGCCTTTGCAGATATGCACATCTGTCCATCAGATGAAGTCTAGCTGTGCAAGGCAGCCTTGCATTCTCTCTGGGACCCAGGAAGAGAGCAGTAGAAGCTGAAGGAAGGGCAGCTCTGGGCACCCAAGTGTCCAGGCCTGACCTTTCACAACCCCCTCCCTCACCATCTCTGCTTTATTCTTCCCCAACATCAGAAAACATCCTTCATCAGTGACCTGTGTGGTCCCCAACGTAACTTCTGGCGAGACCCTGCCTTCTGCTGTAGAATGAATCCTGGGGATGAACAGACCAACTGCTTCAACCTTAATTATCTGAGAAATGTGGCTCTAGTGGCTGGGGACTCGGCAGATGCCAAGAGCCAGGGGGAACAGGACCCAACTCAGGGAACAAATACCAGCCCCCCTTCTGAGCCCCAGGAAAAGTGAGTCACACCCAGAGCCTTGAAGGATCATATTGGGTGAACCCCACCCCACCCCACCCTCCTTGACTACGCATTGCAGTAAACACCTCTGGGATTTGGTGTCCTCATTGTCTCACATACAAACACACCCTTCTAAGCCTGGCTGCTGGCTTTTTCTTCAGTGACTGAACCCTGAGGCCCACTGCCCTGCCCTCTCCGAGCAGAAGTCATTCCACAGCCTGTGATGGAACCATAAATAAATGGCTTAACTTCACTATTTGTCATCTTGAATTTATTCACTTATTTTAAAAGGATGGTCACCTTGTTAAATAGCTACCAAGATTCAGAAGTGAAAAAGATGTGGTCCATGTCTTTGGTGCACGCCCAAAATACCACAGGCCTGCCTGACACTTAAAAAATTTTTGATTGATTTCAAAGGGGAAGAGGAAGGGAGATTGAGAAAGAAACAGCAATAAGAGAGAATCACTGATCCATTACCTCCTGCACATGCCGTAACCCAGGCATGAGCCTTGACTGGGAATTGAACCATGACCTCTTGGTTCATAGGTTGACATTCAACCACTGGCCACACTGGCCGGGCTTCCTGACACGTTTTAATCTTCACTTTTGATCTCTGGAGTCCACGTATTGATTCATTCAATATCCATCTATTGAACTACCAGTGTCCAGTGAACTACCAGTGCCGGTCCCTTCCGTATAGTCACTCACATTCTAGGAAACTAGCAGGTGTGGTAAGCAGGGTGGCACAGCACAGCCAGAGTGCCTGTATGCTCAGGGCCCAGAGAGAGGGAGAAGGGCGGTGGGCAGTGCAGTCAGCTTCTCCAGGAGCAAAACAGAGGGTGCAAGGGGCAGGGGCCGTCCAGGCAGAAGGGACACCTGCAGCAGAAGCGCAAAGCTGAAGGGGCCTGACTCTGGGGTGATCCTCTGAGGTGACCTGAAAGATAAGCAGGAGCTCATCGTGAATGCCTCATCCACATGCTTTAAAGTGGATCTTGGCGCCAGTGCCCTGGACGGCGGTTTCAGGCAGAGAATGTGTTCAGATTTGCCTTTTACAAAATCTAAGTGGCAGCCAGCCAGGCAACTACCTGGGTGGCCAGTTGGGAGCATGTCTGGCCAAAGGCGATGAGAGGAGGCTAGAGCACCAGACCTAAAATGGACCACAGGGCGGCGGAGGCGGCCCCAGGAACGGCCAGAGCTGAGAACCGGAATGAAGACTCGAGTCCGTGAAGACAGCAGCCCAGAAAACGGGACTTCCCGGCCAGGTTAAGACAAACGTGGACGAGCTGAGCCCCGGCAGCTCACAAGCCGACATCGCCGCTCCCCTCTTCACAGTCTTTTGTTTATTTACTTATTTATATTTTGCCGGGATGCAAGCAGCATCTTAGTGGCTCCTTCACCAGTCCGTCATCACGGGAGCCAATGAGCGAGCGAGATCCGCGTTGGGCCCCACCCCTTCACCAGCAGCCCTACTTCCCGATTAGGGGCGACTTGGGCAACTCACGCATCACGCGCTCTTAAAACGTCACTGCGTCACTGCGCCTGAGCGGATATCCGGCGTCGCTCCGAGACGCGGACGCGCGCTAGGACCCAGGGACTGGGCACGGGGAGGCGGGGCCGGAGTCCGGAGGCGCGCGCAGGGCGGGGCTGAAACCCAACGGGCGGAGGGATGTGCACGAGGCTTTGGCTGCGTTTGCAAAACGCTGGACTGAACGGGGCGTCCGTGAGTTTACAGTCTACCCCGGAGGAGAGGAAGGGACGCGGACAGCAACAGTAAGCAGCTGTGAAAGATCATCGGAGCTGCCTTGGCCCGTGCGGCGCAGTGGTTGGAGCGATGGCCTGAGCACCGCAGGGTCACGGGTTCAATTCCCGGTCAAGAGCATGTAGCTGGGTTGCAGGGCCCATCGCGGTCCCTTTGGAGCGCCTGTGGGAGGCAACCAATTGATTCGCCTCCCTCACATGTTCTCTTTCTCTTCCCCTCCCTCCCTTTTCCACTCTCTCTGAAAAGCAGTGGAAAAAAGATCCTTGGGTGAGGATGAACAGCAACAACAAGAATACCAGCGCTCAGTGGATGGAAGCACCATGAGCTGCGCTAAAGGAAGTCATTCTCGGTCAGCGGGCTAGTCCATGTGGAGCCGGGAAGCGTGGGCAGGATTGCTGTCAGCTCCCGAGGAAGGCGGGCGTGTTCCCATTTACTGCAGTTGTGTAGATAAGCCACTGAAATGTGGTTTATGAAGTCAGAGTCCCACTCTACGGGGAGGGGCCGGGAAAGCGTCCTGAGGTGCACTCAGGCGCGAGGATGCTGCTGGAAGGAAGAGGGCGGTTTACAAAGCCCTGTATGTGTACAAGGTTCTGCTAAAGTAAAGCGGAGTGTCCGCTTTATATCAGGTAAAGTGCTAAGTATTGTGGCCACCAGAGACTGAAACGCCATCCTCACGGGTTTTTCGCTCCGTGGGGACTCATGTCCCAGCCTGGCTTCCAGGGACGTCGTGCAGGAGGCCGCAGAACAGGAAGTGTGGTTGGTATATTGAGGAGCCCCTGAGCAGTCTAAATGGTGTGGGGGAGTAGCTAGGTGTGTGGGAGTAGCTAGGTATGGGGGAGTAGCTGGGCATGGGGTCAGCAGTTTAGACCCTAGTCATGCTTGCTGGGAGATCTTGAAGGGCCAGAGGTCATGCCAACCTGGCAGCAGGCACCTGCGAATGACGGCGAAAGAAAAGTGATGTGAATAAACACCCTCAAGGGGTAGCTTAGCTGGTTAGGGCATCGTCTGCATACACCACGCTTCCAGGTTCACTCCCCAGTCAGGGCACATACAAGCATCAACCGACGAGTGCAGAAATAAGTGAACAACACATCACAATTTCTCTCTCCCTCTCTGTCATCAAGAAATTTTTAAAGAAAAGTGATGTGAACAAATTTTTTTTAAGATAAATGGAGAAACCAGGTGGATAGGAATAGATGAGCTGAAGAGGGTAGAGACAAGAGACCAGTTCAGAGGTTGAAATTGTAATTTTTTACATTTTTGTTTGGGGTTTTTTTTTAATCGATTTTAGCTCTTTAAACGTGTTTCTATACCCTAAACCGGCAGTCTTTTAGACAGGACACTTAGATATCACAAATTCAGCTTGCTCAGAAACGAACTCCTCTGGGTTCATGGGAAGATGTGAAGAAGAAAATACAGCAATAAGTGAGTTGTAGAATCTAGGTGATAAGTGTATGAGCTGTACAATCTGTCAACTTCTCTACATTTTTGAGAATTTTCACACAATATCAAGGAAAAGGAGCTCATCATCTCTACCCTCCAACTGTTCGTCCCCATCTCAATAAATAGAACCACTGTCCACTCAGTTGTTTAGGCAGGAGACGTGAGAATATCATTCATTGATTCCTCTTTCCCTCCCTCCTATTCCAATCACCCACCGAACCTCCTAAATACCTCAAGTCCATCAGCAATGGGGTTGCTCCTTACACTAAAGCTAGGTTCTAAAGTCAGCGTGTAAGACAGAAGTTACATACGCAACATAACTTCAGAAATCCCTTAAACCACTCATAAAATACAGGAGGCCTGACTGTGTGTGTAACTCTGTACACAAAACGTATGTGCAAGTTTGTAGGTTATAAGCATGTACTGTACATAGCAAGGCACAATATATAAGAGGGTGCGCAATTAACATTACAGTGGGTTTTTTTTGTTTTTGTTTAAAATATATTTTATTGATTTTTTACAGAGAGTAAGGGAGAGGGATAGAAAGCTGGAAACGTCAAAGAGAGAGAAACATCGATCAGCTGCCTCCTGCACACTCCCCACTGGGGATGTGCCTGCAACCAAGGTACATGCCCTTGACCAGAATCGAACCTGGGACCCTTGAGTCCGCAGGCCGACGGTCTATCCACTGAGCCAAACCGGTCAGGGCAACATTACAGTGTTTTTAACTCCATAGAAAGAAATAGTGCCGGAGAGAGTTGAACAGAATTGTCAAGCCCATCAGGGCACCGGACGCTGTATTCTCTCCACTGCCTCCATCCTAGTCCAAGCTCCCACCAACCTTCAAAATTAAAACGGCTCCTGAACTGGTTTCTTGGCTTCTGTTCCTAACCGTGTTCAATTTATTCCCGTGTTCCAGGCAGAATGAGCTAACTGAATTCATCAGGTAACTTCCCTGCTTTAAAACCACTCATGGTGTTCACACTGTTTCCTTAGGACAAAGTCTGCAACACCCCATATAGCTCCCTGTCTGTCCACCATCTGGCCTCTGCCCAGCCCCTGGACTTTGTCACACACACCTCTTCCCACTTGTTCTCTAAGTCCTGTCAGAACTGGGCTGGTCACCTTTCAATCCTCGGGTGCTGGGAAGCATGAGCCTTGGCTGGAAAGTTTGTAAGGAGGACATTCTGAGGAAAGGGGAGTGTGTGGAAACTTAGGGGAGTGTCCAAGGGGGCGCCCCTAACTATGATCCCTTAACCTTTCCAGACAAGTGTGTGCAGGTGCAGACCCTGGTGCTTATTGGAATCCTTATGCCTAAGCTTTGGGTGCTCTTGCTTAAAAGACACTACAAACACGTGTGTCCTCCCAAGATTACTGACCTCATTGATTGTATCTAAAAGATAAACTTTATCTCAAACAGCTGTTACAATAAAAGGCTAATGAGGCAGGCAACCGAGGCTGCTTGGTCCCTTGAGCCAGGCAACCCCTTAGTCCTCTCTTTCACAGTGCAACTGTGGGAGTAATCTGTTCAGCTGGCAGGCACTCAGGCTCATCACATTCTTTGTACATCTGCAGCTGTGACATGCTGCTGTCTGCGAGTAGAATTCTCTCCCCCCTCTGCTCAAATGGGTAAGCCCTGTTTCTTTGTAGCGGACACTTCTTGTCTATTCAACAAGCCATCCTCCTTCAACTCCCCAATACTTTGTTCTTGCTGGATTTTAAATTAAAAATAAAGCATTGTGCATCCTAGCCTGTTTGGCTCAGTGGATAGACCGAAGGCCTGCGGGCTGAAGGGTCCCGGGTTGAATTCCTATCAAGGGCACATGCCCAGGTTGCAAGCTCCCCAGTAGGGGGTGTGCAGGAGGCAGCCCATCAGTGATTCTCTCTCATCATTGATGTTTCTATCTCTCCCTCTCCCTTCCTCTCTGAAATCAATAAAAATATATTTAAATAAAATAAAAAAGCATTGTGAAAAATAATACACATTTTAAAAGTGTGCTAAACATGGCCAGGCTGGTGTGGCTCGGTTGGAGTGTTGGCACTGTGGGGGGGAGGGGGGCGCAGCGGGTAGGGGGTAAATTCCATTCGGGTCAAGACCTGTGACTGGGCTGCGGGTTTGATCTCGGGTTGGGCACATGGGGGAGGCAGCGGATGGATGTTTCTCACATGATTGTTTCTTTTCCCCGCTCCCTTCTTTCCTTTCTAAAATCAAATTTTTTAAAAAATTGTGCTAAGCACAAATAAATAGTTCAATGAATTATTATAAAATGAAACTCCCGGATCTGTCTCTTGCTTCAACAGTGTTTGGCTGGAACAGACCCAAGGATGCCCCTTCTTCCAACCTCCAACCACCGTCTTTCCCAGTCACCACCTTCCGCACCAGCTAGCACACCTTAACTCCTTCACTCCTACTGCCGAACAACACGCCTTCACTCCTGCTGCCGAACAACACGCCTTCACTCCTACAGCCGAACAACA